>JTDE01004277.1:13235-47193 GCA_014338405.1 Paragonimus skrjabini miyazakii
GTGGTATCATTTCTCTTGCACGAAACAAGGCTGTCTCTGACCCTCTTGTCAGCTGTTTGCAGCCGATACGGGACCACGCATGCGTTGCTTGCTTCTGGTTTACCGACCCAATTCCTAATCCGTTACTTTTTGAGCTGGATGTTTCACAACAAATGTTTTCTTCCATTTATATCATTGAAACCCAGTAGTTTCGAAAATTCAATCTATAGTTTTAATAAGTGTGCGTTCAGTCTTATTGGTTATAACAGTCGCCTTTTTCAATGCACGTGTACCTTGATAGTGACTGTGTTTAACAGAATAAGTTTTGATCCTGCCATCACCTTGAACTTGTATTAAATTCTGTATTAGCCAACTGAATCTTTTTGTGACCAATTTCAGAATTTACCGGCTATTCAAATTTGTTTTGGACTCCTTAACCGTCTTGTTTTGAGACACATCAGTTGTAGACTTTCTCAAAAATTATGGTGCTTTATTCTGCATGGGAGGGACATTAGCATCTTTGCTGCTAAGAAAATCGAGATAAGCGTATTTCAGGCCAAATGCTGTCTAGGTTACTTTCATACATCGTACATATTTCTCACAAATGATTCATAATGCACGTTTCCATCTGCATCCTGTTGAGCCGTTTCGAGAAGCGCATCCATTTCGTCATCGTTCAGCTTTTCACCCATTCCACACAATGCTCGTCGAAGCTCGGATGCTGGGATAAAGCCGTTGTTTTCTAGGTCAAAAGTTCGGAATGCTTCGTTTATATCATTCTCTGTGTAGATCTCATTATATTTCCGAGCAGCAATAATACAAAATTGCTCAAAAGTTATGCCTTCAAGGGCCGCGTTCTTGTCTTTGTCAACTTCGGCCACCAGTTCCTGTTGGGAAATAGAAATGAAAGTAGATTTGCGGTGTCAGATAACCGATTCTGTTGTAACTGGATTTACGGCCTATGAGCGCGTAAACGGAAACGGGATGATGGTCAATAATAGCACGAGGGATAACGATAATGAACAACGGAATGTACGCGGTCAGTTGGTCTCTTCGCGTCCACATGGGGCTACTGCATGAACACAGGAAACAAACTGGCCTTCAAACAGAGTTTTATGTCGCTCAGCCCGAAGACAACATAGTCACACACCCGTTCGTATTTATAGAGTTTGCGACCAGGAACAACCAAGGTCAAAGAGAATGGACCACACAAAAGTCTGGACAGTACAGTCTAGGCGTGCAGTCGGGATGACAACAATAGTTGTCACGACGGCTTAGGTCGTTCGTGAAGACCGGAGCTGTGCACGACCATGGCAGAGGTGAAAGTCACTCACAAGTGGACTTTGTTAGTTCTCTAGTCACACAATATTTTCGGGGAACTGGTGGCTTCCCCGACAATTTCCTTCCGGAATGCATGTCTACGAGGTTTTGGTGTTGTCGGTCGAATACTAGTTTTTAACTGTACTATTTGCTCTCGTCTGATTTACAGAAATAATTGGTATTCGGTAAATATCTGTTTTTAACTGACCGTTTCTTGCATTTTCAGAGGTTTTGATAATACTAAGGGTAAAATTTAGACTGTCATACTAAGGCGTTTCCTGTCTCGCGACTTACTGAATGCTGTTAATCGGCCAAGACGTCGACAGTAATGCGTAAATGTTTTCACTCTGCTGTTGCCTACTCTAAGTAGGACTAAATCAATCGACGTTGGTGACAACCGTGGCTCGGATATTTTTGGTTCTTAGTAAGTAGAAGCGTACTTGGATATTGTGCTCAGAAGATTTGCTCCTTTGGATTGGTATATACCGAGTGGTGGCCGCCCAATGGTTCGGGGGTTTGAAGGCACTCACTGAGAAGCTTCCTCTAGTAGGACGCTTCCGGCCTCTTGGCTGGAATCCAAAGAACAATGAACGCCTTTGATTGTGGACGCTCTCTGATGCGGTGAAAAATAGAAACCAGTGACGGTTGTGTGGCGAATCTCTTTGTGCGTCATTATATTTTTTTCTTAACCCCCCAAAATCTCTTCCCTTCTTCACCTCACACTACCTTTTCTCATATTATGGCACTTTCACAACTCCGTGTGACCTTCACGTGTTAACTGTATATAATCCCCAGTGTTCTTATCGTTCATTGTAAATAGCAAACCTGTGATTGTTTTGCGTTGTCTTCATAAGAAGTGCGTGCGGCTTCGGTTGACTGGATACTATGATTATTATTCTTTTCGTTATCGTGCTTCTAGACCATTAACGACAGTAAATGAGTCAGTGTCTTGAAATTGCCATTTGTGATGTGAGCTCAAAACATGCGTAACATATAGCTTAATAATTGCGGAATTTATTGCAGTTGTGACCAATAATGTTTTCTCTAAATCTCAACTCTAGCAGAAACTGGAGTTACTTGAAGTGATGCAATTTGGACTGCCATTGGCAGGCACGCTTGTTAGTGCTTTTACAATATATTATTATTGATAAACATTTTGGAAAATATTTCAAGCTTTTGCCAGAATTTATGTACGTATACTCACATCTACTTCAAGGTTTGATGGCATCAAACCCAATTTGCGCATTAACGGTGCTATTTCAAGTGTACTTATTTTCCCACTGTTGTTATAATCCAAGGCGTCAAAAGCTGCTCGGTATTCCACAAGTGTTTCCTCCGTCAAATGAGCCATTTTCCGTTTTGCAGACATGGCGAAATATTCTGTCTTGTTTATGAAGACTAAAATGAGAAAAGTAACGAGTTATGTAGTTTGCATGTAGGACTAATTAATTTCTTAGGTGAACTTGACACATATAGTTAACTCGTGTAAGATGTTAATTCAGCTTCTGTCGGAAGCAAAACTACCAACTGCCGACAATACGCGGCCTCATATTTGCAAGTGAAAGTCGGTTAATATTTGAATTGCCCACTCTTCCCTACACGTAACCATTTTACTTACTTGGTTTTGTCCGCAAATATATATTTCGCTTTTAGTTCGATGTGGAATTTGACAACGATTTATCACACGAGCCCTGCGATGCGCTCTGGATACTTACGCGCAACCGTCATTACTCTGGACTATATGACATGGTTTCAGTGGTTAGCTGTAGGTGCATATCACGTCGGGCGCGAAACCGCAGTGAAAAGTAGTCCACCATTTTCGAGCCGAAAATTCAAGAGATCAGTTAGCAGTTCTCACGGTAAAACCGGTAGGTCAGTGTAGTGATCAGAGGTCGTGTGACTTCTCTAAGGATCCCGGCTGCAACCGTGTTTTCCCGCTTGTCTGGTTGGTTATTGTTTAGGTTTAAGCGCTGGTGGTTTCGTTGGGTTATCTTCTACCACTCCGCGCACTCCTTGTCGACTTTTAGCAAAATGACTTAGAGTGCAAAGCTTGTAACTGATGGTTCGGTGCAAAACAGACTGCAGCCGCTGAGTGAAAGTTAAGCATGCATCGTATGGGCTGTGAGTCTCACGATTTACAGTCTTTGCCTGCAGAGATTGCAACTTCTCAGGTTCATTGCTGTGCCTTTTACCATTGTTTTATCAACTGTTATGCCAGGTGGGACCATATTGAAACAAGACAGCAAGGTCCGTAGGAAAGGTGATGATGCTGTCTCATTCTTGCTGGCAAATCGGGCGTTTCCCTCTTACGGTTGAACATGCTGATATCGATCTTGTAATTTTAGACAATCGTTTTGTACTTTCAGTGGTCGTATAGCTGCTAGATACCCGTAATAATAACGTATTGTCAATGTGATGGGCCAAGTCTTTTTTTTACACAGAAGCTTGAATGCAAACACATAGGGTTACTGGTTAGTGCCTTGGTTTTTTGGTACATCTGCAAACTTACTAGAATAAACAATGAGGATTTATTTCTAGATAAAAGGAGCCTATTCATTGTCTCCTTGTACCTACTTTTGTTGATATCGGTTGTTTGGTCCTCAGAATATTTGGTGAAAGGAATATCAACAAGGAGGTCATAAGGTGTGAACAGCAGATCTGGACCATCACAAAGAGACTGGATAGCATGCGCATTTCCATGACTTATTGGGCTAGCTTTGACGACGTATAGTCTCCCGAACATCCAGATTGGGGTTAGAAGAGGGCTGATATCTTTTTCCAAGAAGGGTGGTATTAATTTTAGTATACTCCAACCTACCCTATGCCATGCGGCACGGGCTTTCGGGCTAGAGACCTTGGTTGGCAACCCTACCCGTTCTCCTCTTCAGGTCAAAGCTTCCATACAATACCTCAGTTTCCACACAACTATAATGTTTTGTAACACTAATACTTCCGTACTGCATCGGCCGTCTCTCAGTATAAGCCGGGTCGCACTGTCTGCTGCATACAGTATGCTACTGCTGACTCCACTTGAGCCTCAGATCTATTAATTTTTCTGCACATCCCACTACATATATAGCTAATTGTAGTAACACTGTCCGGATAGATCGTGCCCAGCCTCCGGTTTCCCTCGTCCCTTTATTAGGCTTAGAATGTGTTTTATGTGGGTGTCTTCAACGTTTGCACTTTGAAACACATAGGTCAATAGTTCTCACGTTGGACTTATTGAGAATCGACCTCCGCTGTTTTTCAGAGAATGGACTCCAAGATGATAGTCTGAATGTGGAACTAACAACTAATTCGATGCCGGTTGTACACTTCACACAAGTCGCCCTTGGGCTGGGTGAGATTAGTGTAATCCCTAGCAGAGCAGCTGTAGCCGTTAGCAGCAGACACTATGCCGAACATTTGACAAGTTCTAGTAAACTCAGCTGCAGAAGCTATATTCTGTTAAATCTTTTCCTCATGTTTTGAATGACTGCATTGCCATTAATGTCAAGGACACCTTTTACTAAGACCAGATTATCTTTCTAGGTCGACGCTTAGCTGCGATATAGTCATTTTCGTTGGAGATATGACTTTCCAGGTTGACCATCTTGGTGAAGCTGAGAACCGTCTGGGTTCACACTGATGTTTAACTGCCACGCAGTTACGAAGAAGAAAAAAGCAAACGCTGTATAGGAAGAGCGAAGAAGAAAAAAGGAAGGGGACTGATTGGGACCTACCTACTAAAAATAGCTACGTCTATATTCAAACGTACAACAACCATGTATCTTTTCATGAGGGTAGGTGAAAAGTCATGTAAGGGATAAAGTCCACGCAACCAAATCTGTTAATTTCTTTTTGCTTACCAATAAACTTACGAACGAGATGCACCATCTTCCTTAATTCATAGATTACAGCTGAATGAAGAAGAAGATAACCGGTCGAAATCGGATGTTCCGATCTCCAAAATGGATTTTATCTAAGTTAACGGAAAACCTGTGGCATAGCACTGTTGCCTTCCACATGAATCGTGGTGTCGATGGTATGCAGGGTATTTTATGTGATGGTGGTGAGCACGCAGGGGTCAGTTCAGACTCCACTGCTGTTCCTAGTGTTCATTAGTTGTCAGGCGGGATCGCTAATTTGTTTACCGTAAGTGTTTTCGGATGCATGGTGACAATCCATCAGTTCTATCGAGTGTTATAGCTAGATTTATGTGGGTCGCGTTAATGGTCTGTTGGCTGGACACTGTCATAGCCTAGCCAAATACATACAATTTTGACAAAAGAGGTTGGTAATCACCTAGAATGGCTGGGTGCTCTAGCCAATCGCGCAAAAATACAAGGTAATCAGCCCTAATGACTCACAGTGTACAGATCAGGAGTGACTTAGGATGTACAGTATCTGGCGAACAGAAGGACGTAGCTGAGAAAGGCTGTTTAGTGTTGAAAATAAGATGCTGGTGTCACTATATTAGATGTAGTTTAGACTGCATCCCTAGTGTGCATTTCAAAGGCGGAATCCTTTATAAAGTACAACAGGGTTCCAGAACATGTACAGATGACTTATCAAGCTAATGGCAAGTGCCGAAAGGAAGTATGATGAATAGCTCGAAAGTTTTTCGTTAAAATTGGCAAAAGTAATGAATTATTTTGAGGAGGTATTCCGTAAACTTGAAGGGCTCTTGATCTACGAGAGATCGAACGTCTAGCTGGGAGCGACTGCACGAGAGTAAGAGACGGCTGTTTGCTAAGACCACGTCGAGCTCAGCAATTAATGCACAACATACTAAGTCAATGTTCACACAGATATGAGTTAGTTAAACGTATAGCGCTATTAACGTCACTGACACGGATTAGTAGCTAGAAAGGCCATTGACGAGCAATTAAACTGGACATGTTCGGACTGCGATACGTAGTCACGTGACGCAAACCAGCAATCGAGTGGTATACATTGTGCGAATTTTATCAATAACATGTGTAATGTGTAGCCAGAAGTTTTCGGACTGTTTTACACACCATACCACAGGCAGGCCGGTAAAGTCTCCAGGTCGCCACAACCTCAAGCTTAGACGAAACAATGTCCAAGCCTGGACTTTGTTGTAAACCTTTGTTTATTAACAGGGATACCAATGACTAGACTAGATGTTTGCTAGAGGTAATACTGATCATCACGGGCAAAGTGAAAACTGCCCTACTATTGATTGAATATGAGGACTGGTACTTATAGCACAGAACAGCCGGATTGATTCCTGTGACATTACTGCAAGTTTTCTTGCTGAAATGTCACTTACCAATCAACTTACAAAGCACTCCCTTTTCCGCTTTGGCACAGCTTTTCATTTGCTCATCAACTTCACTTTTCCTGCATGTGCATTTTTTATTCTGCTTTGAAAATACTGTTGGCTCCTTGCGAGTCTCCACTGTTCTATTTGCTTGACTATATAGCTGCTTGTGCTTTTTGCCTTTAATTGTCACTGTTATTACGATGATCGCCAGCGGCATCAGTGACGGTTCAAGCGATGGTCGTATTGCGTGGATACAGTGGATAACACAAAACTCGTAAAGTCACTTATAAGTCTGTGGGCTTTTAATGAGCGTGTCTCGATTACAACAATGTAATTTGTCATTTACTTTGTTCAAATTACACAGTCTGTTTCATTACTTAAGGCTATAGATCAATGCAGTAATTATCTAGCCTTTTCAACTATGTAAGGTAGTTTTTGTTATCCTGCTCACCTTATGTGGTAGTAAAAATTTATTTATGTTTCACTGTCGACCGGGCAACGCACAAAATACAAGCTCCGTTCTAGCCGATCTAAACGACCCACATGGTTCCTGAGTTAACTGGCTAAACGCCCAGTGAACCCTGCTGTGGTCCAGGTGACTTAAAGCTAAGTTCTGCGAGTCACCTCAGTTCAGTTCAGAGGAATTGCTGTTTGCCATAGACGTCTGATTTGTTGCACCCTCGAGCTACGTGATCTCACCGCGCTGCAAGCGGCGAAAAACTGGGGTATCACTGCAATCGCATAAAAAGTCAGACAGTTGACGTGGGATTCGAAGTCGGAGGATTTAACTAATGCGAAACTCTCAGTTAGTACGTGGGGCCATTGACAATGCTGATTTCTCAGCAGCCACACTCAAACACTAGACCACCGGGATTTGTAATCTGAAGATGATACCATAGGAATAATATGTAAGGGAGAACAGTAATGAGTTGATAAAACGAAAAGGTCATAATGTGGTGGATTATCAGGCCGGAGGTGCGAGCATTCCAACACCCAGTGGAATACCTCAACGCGGAATAGGTACGTCCAACCCCCACCCCCAGCGGGTGAATCGGGGATGGTATGGGCGACTGGATAAGTCGTCCGACTGGATCGAACCAACGGGCGAGACATAGCAGGCAAAATAAGATGGACGACCAAATCGGAGGCGCGATTATTATAACACAGAACAATATCTCGACACGGTCGTCAAATACGGCCAAAGCCCACAGTGGATAGATGGTGGACAACACGAGCGACCGAACGAGCCGTCGCTCAACAAAATCAGACCAGCGGACGAAGAATGGCAGCTTGCAATATTGCTGGCGGAGTAAACCCGAGGATGGCAAAAGCATGTATTACAGCCTCCGTCACACGTGGTATCGTAAAATTGTCCATTTGTCGAGTAATGACGGAGTTCGCAATGTATGCTCGTTTATTCCCGTGGATTAGAGATATGGCTCACTCGTGCGGAGGGCATGTGTTGGGGCGGAACAAAGCGGTTTCCTTTGTACGCGACTTTTGGCTTGTCTTGGGAACAAATCGCGGGACAGTTGCGGTATTTTCCGGGACAAAGATTTCCGTGTTAATTAGTGCCGGGGCGAGAATCCGATTTGTATCAAGCGCACCACTATATCGACAACGAATTAGCGTATAATTTAGGTGAGTTTACAATAATTTGGCGACAGAAGAACTCGCGATGTCAATAACGTTCGAGCAAATGTAAACCCTCCTTCAACAGCAGCAAAAAAAATTTCAGCAAGTTCAGTTAAAACTGACTGAAACACTAACGCAGAAGCTGAGTTTCCAGCAACCGACAGCGGGACCCAACGAATTCTTCAAACCTGCGACAGGACCTCTGATCAACTCAATCAGTGAGTTCAATTTTGATCCTGTAACTGGCACCACATTCGAGTCTTGGTTCCCAAAGTATGAGGATCTTTTCAAAGTGGAACTGTCAGACGCTGGTGATGCTCGGAGGGTGGGGCTGGTGCTTCGCAAACTTAATACCTCAGAACACAAACGGCACATCAACTTTATCTTTCCGAAGAACCCAACGGATTTCAGTTTTGACAAAACCACACAGACGCTGTCCCAAATCTTTGGCGACCAATCATCCCTGTTCAATATGCGCTACCAGTGCCTGAAGCTTGTGAAGTCAGCAGATGATGACTGGGTTACATACGCTGGAACAGTCAATCGAGAGTGCGAACGATTCAAGCTTCGAACAATGACTGAAGAAAAATTCAAATGTCTTATATTCGCTTGTGGACTCGTCATCAAATGAAACACTTATCGGAACACGGATTTCTGGCGAAAATAGAACAATGTCCCGAAATCACCCTACAAGATATCACTACTGACTACCAACGCTTAGTGAACCTGAAGCATGTCACCGCTATGATCGAACAGAGCAGTTAATCAAACGTCCACACGGTGTTATCAAATGTCCCAGCCAAGGTTGCATCAATGTCTGAACACGACATCCGAAGGAAACCTCCCACACCGTGTTGGCAGTGCGATGAATGGCATTATGTCCGACATTGTCCACTCAACCAGCATCGATACACCCACTGTTCCCGACGGGGCCACAAAGAAGACCATTGCTGTTCCAGGAAGCGCCAGCACTTGCTCAATCAGAATTCCCGCAAGCCGCACAAGCCCCGCTTCTCAAGAGCACAGGTCGTGCTCGCAGCAAGAAACGATAACCACTGGATGCGCAAAAGGTACGTATCTGTCTCCATCAACGGCAAGTCAGTCAGACAACAGCTCGACACAGCATCCGACATCACAGTAATCTCCGACCGCACGTTTAGGAGGGTTTACAACAAAAGCCCACAGTGGATAGATGGTGGACAACACGAGCGACCGGACGAGCCGTCGCTCAGCAAAATCGGACCAACGGACGAAGAATGGCAAGGCGGAAACCCCCGGATAGAAGGCGTCGATCACATGCACAAAACGAGCAGAAGTGCACATGGTGTATGAACGGAAACCAGGGGGTTCTTTGGACAGGAATTCTGACTCATAAACGCGAGCGCGCGCGTAACATGGCAACTAGCAAGTTGGACAATAAAGATTGTACTTTATTGGACGCCCTTTCGTTACAATAATACTGAACAATGCACGTTTCATCCACTTAAAAGTCTTCTGAGAACATCATAGACCGACAGTTGAAAAACCTCTGTTCGTGTACATTGGTTGTAGTGACTTCAACTGAGGCAAGATACTCTAGACTTTCACCACTGTGCTGAAAATAAATCGAACCCTAAAGTTCGCGTAAACTTCGCATTTTTAATCTTCATATTGCATTAAAGAGCGCGGAAGTTTCGTTAAAGATAAAGGTATGTCTGCCCGCATTCGATCTTTTAAAAATTTAAATGTCTCAAAGAGGTCACCATCCAGTCTCCTTCAAACCGAAATAAAAGTTTAACTATTTCAGCCTGCTTTTATAGCCTAGGTCTTTGATACTGGAAAGAAATCTCTTAATTCGGCGTTCTACCTTTTGGTTCATTTGAAGATCCCTTGTGAGAAACAGGATTACGGCTGAGAACAAAATTAAGAAGGTTGGTTGACCTATGGACTTCTAGACCTTTCGAAGTTAGCGTTCTATACAGGTGATACGTTGCCCTGTCTATCTAGCATGCTATCACCAAGCAACGAATGACAACTCTAAACTAATAATTTATCTTGACTTCCTATTTACGGCATTCTTTCTGTTTCTTTCTTGGCCTTATCTTCACCTATATGTCTTGCCGGTGCAAAGATGTTGACCAAAACCAGCTGCTTACATTTTTCTGTGTTGAGAGATAATTATAACGTTATTGTCAGCTTGAAATATTGCTGGCGGAGTTAACCCGAGGATGGTAAAAGCATGTATTACAACCTCCGTCACATGTGGTGTCGTAAACTTGTCCACTTGTCGAGTAATGACGGAGTTCGCAATGTATGCTCGTTTATTCCCATGGATTAGAGATATGGCTCACTCGCGCGGAGGACATGGTATGGTCGTGATGTTTGACGAACTTTTTCTGCGCAAGTTAGCCGGCGTCAGGTAGGCTGACTATGTGAGCATCACGACAATCCGTCGGCGCGCATTCGGGTAATGTGCAACTTTGCAACCGATGACCGAGATAGTGTAAATGCATAGTCTGATTGGACTTCAAGACGCTCAACCTATGAGGTTGTCACAGGCTATGAAAATCTTGACCGTTCTGGTGCGCGAGACTGGTAGGTGCTGTTTTCTCGATTGGAATGTTTGCACTTATCCACATCGCAAGCTGGAAACAATGTGACATGGCAGTGTGCCACGTTCAACGGAGTGTCGGTATTCGGAAAGTTGTCGGCTCTTCTATTATGGTGCATTGTTTTCCCTTATTTCTCCGCTCCCTTCTCCTCACATTTATACTTATTTATTAATCCGCCACCACGTGGACCATTATTAAGGTGAACGGCAACCCGAGCCGTGAACGCGGCTGAAGGCCGAAAATGATGGTATATTTTTTTCAGTGCCACCTCGTAGGGTGTTCAACAACGGGTATCCCCACCAACTTTAGATCATCAGCAAATATTTATCTTGGACGGTCCGGGACTTTGTTGAAAATGATTAATAAGAATGGCCTCAGAACCAATCCAAGTATAACCTTGTCGGAAGCAAAACTGTAGTCCTACTAGGGACACAGCGCCCGGACATAAAACCTCATGTTTCACAACAAATCATAATCTACGTATGAGAATTCTGAGAAAATCCTAGTAATCGGTTATTCACTGAATCATACGCTTTGTTGGAGTCCCGATAGCGCACCTCAGCCTTTTTTCCAAATATCGGGTGGTTACTTCCAGGTGGAAAGGGAGGTAAGTTAAACGGTGTTTTTCGTACAAACAAAAGTTGTTGTTCTGGTAAAAATTTGTAATCAGGGACAAAGTCTGAAACATTTTTCATAAGAATTCCGTCCAGCAATCGTAAAATCCCACTCATGAAGCTGGCTGGCATGTACGTTAAAGCATGCTCTCCATTTTTATCCAAACAACACATTACCCAAAATGCCTTCCGAACAATGAATACCTGCGCATGTCACATGATCTCTCACGTTCATGGCATAAGCACCGCAATTGATAACTTTCAACCCATTTTTTCTGTGCAAAGCATATATGGTTTTTGTTTCATTTTTGGTCTACCTCCATTTAACCCACAAGACAGTAAAGTGGAGGAAAAGTTACTTGATGAAAGACGTTACTGGTAGGCGGGGAAATGAATGATTAAGTTGATGATCGTATTACCAAAAGACTGATGGTTATGCTGTGTACATTGTGCTGGTCCACACGGCAGCCTATTCCGTAGCCCTCACCGTGCTCACGCGAGTGTGCTACTTTAACTTGTGGCAACCAATGACACCTGATTTAGTCTAATCAACTGACATGTTTGAAAGCCTAGCAGGAGGATAGAAAAACAAATCCACCAGAGGCATCAGAACTGCCGGACGAATATACTAAAGCTCGGGTGCCCTGTTGGCGTTAATTGCTGTCACTTGGCTTTGCGTCTGTTCTAGTGGCATCACCACTTTTCTTATCTGCAGCGGATCGTACACTACCTCGACTTTTTACCTAAATACCCCTTGTGATCCCGACAGCCACGAAGATGGGAGAACTTTTCTTTACATAACCACTATACGCCTTAGGTTTCTCTTGGGTTTTCCGGCCACTCTGACTACGAAAACTCTCTAATGTCATCTTTCTGAACTTGTGGCCCTTAGTTATGCGCCTTTCCACTGCAAGTACCTACGAAGGCTGTCCGTGGATTTAAGCCTTATCCAAACATCTTCTTCCACGGCGTATATATTTAAATCACGTGGTCCGTGGCGTGGCGTTTATGGTGCTTTCCGTGTTTTATACTTCAATTTGCTAATCGTATACATTATTTGACAGGGTAAAATAAAACCAGATACGACACACTTTTGAATTAATCCCACCACTCTAATTGGCTCTTCCTACATGTCCAGCGACTAGTCGTCTGTTAAAACATTCACTGTTTCATCGTACTCCAACTTCACTACTCTGCAACAATAACTACTTCTGGAACGTCTGGACTACGCCACAAGGAAACTGTGCATCATCATCATCATAGACAGCAATATATTAGTGGTTCACACTGATGCTTAACTGCCACACAACCACGAAGAAGAAAATGCAAACTCTGTATAGGAAGAGAGAAGAAAAAGAGGGAAAGGTGAAAGAACCTAACCACTGAAAATAGCTACGTCTGTAGTCAAACATACAACATCAAGGCGTCTACACTTTGCAAACAAAAAACCGAACTGCAAGTGAGAGTAAGGCGTCATCAACAAGACGGCTTCCATTGCCCCGCGTCATTAAGTGCACTCACTTCACAGACAACTCGGACAAACAACGAAAATATTCACATCACTGAGCTCGGTTAGTTGTCATCTCATTTCACGTCTCAAACCACCGACTCTGTGGGTCGTGAGGACTCCAGCCCGGGAGACGAACCCGATCTACAGTAGCCAACCCCTCCGTGAACGATTTCATTTCTCTACGCCAAGTCATCACCTGTCCACCTTGCGCCAATCGATCGCAGCGTGGGTAAACAGTGCTCGGTGTGGCAAACGACTAGCTGGCATCCTTAGTACATGACCTAACCATCTGGGTCTGTGCAAATCCAGTGATTGAAC
The DNA here is from genome assembly GCA_014338405.1 of Paragonimus skrjabini miyazakii. Lineage (NCBI taxonomy): Eukaryota > Metazoa > Platyhelminthes > Trematoda > Plagiorchiida > Troglotrematidae > Paragonimus > Paragonimus skrjabini miyazakii. Next base: position 26,475 of record JTDE01004277.1, read on the forward strand.
TAAATAACTCGTTTGACACTTGACGTTTCATGGTCATTGCTTACCTCAGCGAGTCCAATCTTTGACTTTGTTCGTTGTTTACTATTGGGATTTATCGCAGTTATTTTTCTCTATTACACGTTCAGCGCGCCCACTCGGGAACTGTGTGCGCTTCCAAGAACGGTTAAAAATAATTACTACTTCATTTAATGTCCTGTTTGCAACACAGCCCATTAAACATCTTAGTGATGAAAAATATATCCGCGCTTACTAAAATCGCGTTTCGCATTTTTAGAACAAATGGATCGTCACAGAGTTGAACTATAACACAATTAGGTATTAATACAGAAGACTGCACTGCATAATTTCTAAATCCAGTCCGAAGCTAAGAAGGATAACTGTTGTAAGTGTTACTTCTCCCTTAGAAGAAAATCCGTGGATAGTTTTCGTTTCTGCCATAAGTAGCAGCTTTGCTGTAATGGCTAAATCGTTTCGTAGGAAGTTTGCAAACAAGCACATTCTCATAATTCAAACACCATGTGCAACGTGCCTGCCCTCTCAAGGGTCCTTACAACTTAATAACAACAGCCATTCATGTTGGCAAAAACCACATCCTTGGTTTTTTGTCGCATGCGTAGATAATTCCATCAATCAGCAGGCACATCAGCGTAGCCTGATCCTAGCCGTCTCTAGTCGGAGATGCCAGTTGAACTCCTTTGTGAAGACAGGTCTACTGCAAGAAAAGTGCTATAAAGCAGTGGACTGCTAACAATAATAATAATACTAATAAAGGTGATAAATACGGCTACTAAAGTAGTCGTTACTTCAATATAAAAATAAAGCTAGTGTTGGAATATGATTTATAAATAGATTGAAAAAATAATTCATATCTTCCTCTCAGGGGTCACTCCACCCTACCACTTCTACTGAAACAGGCTATCTAAACAATTATTCAATTTTTTCTCAGATTCATCCACCGGCGATGCTTTTACAATCTCATTCGGCAATACATTTCACAAGTTCATAATACGAAATTAAAAGAAACGTTTCATAAATTCCGTTCTACATCCCGCTTTGTTTAGCAACATTCAGCTGCCGAACACTTGCCGTCTCTTGCCAAATACTATAACCTGACACATGAGGACACCTGATAGTCCCTTAATAACACCGTATACTTCAGGTGTATCCACTCTGATGTTGATGGTGCAGTGTGAACAGATGTAACTCATGACTAACTGCAGTTACTCTATCTCCATAGCTCATGACTCTCATTCTCTCAATACATCGTGCACTGAACCCTTTCCATGACTTGTACATCACTTTTTAAGCATGGTGCTTTTGCTTGCAAAACGTACTTCAAGTGCGGACGTTCGAGGGCGCTTCACAGTATATTTACACTTTCCTGATGGAAACCGCAGTTTTAAGCATAAACAATTCCATAGTTTTGTTGCAGCTGAAACAATTCAGATTGGAGATAAGAAGCTGTTAACCAAGAACCCCAAGTCTTTTATTTGCTCAACGTTCACTAGTGTAGCGACCTGGGGATTTCACTTGCCTGCCTGCGGAATGATGTGTAAAATAGTTCCAAAACTATAGCTGTACATTGTACCTAGGGTATTAAGAAAGTTCGCCCGACGCATGTTGTCCGATTGTTTGTCTGCATGCCATAGGACGACGGCGCGAACCCGAACGCACACGTGTCACACACTTCCGGTTTGATCTTTCTTCGACGGCCGGTCTCAAGTTTCTCTAGCTAACTTACGTGTCGGTGCCATTTCCTAGCGCAATAAGAGACCCTTTGTATATTTCGAGTAATAAACATTCGGTCTCTTCTCTCAACAGCCTTTTGTATTTTGCGTCTGGTTAATTCGTACCTGGGGAAAACAACTTAGTGCGCCATGTGCTAAATTGATGAACCCAAGTTATAATCAGTTTTCCCCCAGAATTTTTGTTTCGGTTCACTATAAATTGGTGAGCTTGTTCGAATAATTAATTTTTCCCATAGGTTTGTCTTTTGTATAACTGTGAGTCAATATTTTTTTAATATATATTTCATATATACTTGTTTTCTAACTCGATTCATCATCCATTCCGCTATAATGGATGCTCAGCCTTACATTTTGCCAGACGCTTCGGTCAGTGCACTATAGTGCACGGCTATAGCCGTACCATTCGCACCATTTCGAGAGAACAATCCTAAATCGTGGTTTGTCCAGTTAGAATCCACCTTCGCGCTACGACAAATTATTTCAGAGCTAACCCGTTTCCACCACGTAGTTGCGGCGCTTCTACCTCACGTCACTGACGGGGTGGACGAAATTCTGGTGTTACCGGACTCCACGAAACCTTACCAGCAACTCAAATCAGCTGTAATTAACAGCGTTGGTTTGTCAGACCGCCAAAGCATTTCTCAGCTTTTGAGTGCGACTGAGCTCGGTGACCGTAAACCATCGCAGCATATTCGTCACATTCAACTGTTAGCAAGTACGACACAGGTAGAAGAGGCCATTCTTAAAGCGATGTGGCTCCAACGTTTTCCCAAGGATATGCAAAGCATCCTTAGCGCAAACCCGTCAGCATCCTTGTCACCTTTAGTCGACAGAGCCAACCGGATCGGGGAAACATGCGACACCACTGTTTCCTAACTCGCTTCGAGTAGTCAGGGCGCGATTGCCACTTTGACTGCCCAACAAATTCTAGCTTTAACGACGCAGTGTTCGAGGTCATGCTCGACTACACCCACTCGACGACACAATAGCCACTCAGGATAGCGTGTAACTCATCAACTGCCACCGAATGATAATCCCGATCACTGTTGGTCTCATGAGACCTACAGTGATCGCCCTGGTAGCACGACCGTTTACTGAGTGTTTACTGACCGACTATTGAGTGACTAACGACCGTTTACTGAGTGACTAATGAGTGCGGTAACTGAACACATTTTAGTCACTCAATAAACGGTCGAACGGAAAATTTTTCTTAGCCCTTATTTCGTTGCGAACGCTTTTCGTTGGTTTTCCTAGATGTCGTAGTTAACGAATACGACGTGTTTGCTAGCTTAATTTCCAGGATATCACGAAACTATATCACGGTGATATAGCCAAATTAATGTAAATCCCGCGGGATTTACAGTAAATTACAGTAAATTTACTGGATAGTAGTTGACACTTGTCAGCATTTAGAGGGAAATCCTGGTTTGTTCACTCATCTGCTTTTTAGTTAGGACCTGGCTGGACATGACATCCGTTCGTAAGTGATCCCGTCGGTCGACCAACCGAATATCAACCGTAAACTATGTAAACGACTTTTCAGACTATCGTAGTTGATACATGCTCATTTTATAACCGTGGACTTATGATTTGCCGCACACACTTCCTGTGGTTTACTGCATTTACAGACCACAGCCACGAGTTAACTATGGAAATTTTTATAGACACCATATTTTGACAGATATCTTTCACAACATATCATTTGAACCTACGGGAATAAAACAATCCTAATAGTGGACTGTCAACCGCCATATGTAGTGCTCATTTCGTAATGAATCAACAAGATCGACTGGTAGACTGATTTTATGAACTTCACAATGTGAATCCAAAAGTTCAACTGACAACATACTCAACCTTGAATAAAATTTAGTGCTGCAAAACAAAATCCTGCCCTCAGCGTGTAGTACCGAACTTGAAGACCAAGGTACTTGAATATCATTGGCTAGTCTTAACCTGTCTAACACCTGCGCATGTTGTTTAGTTGGATAACAAAACTTAATCTGCAAATGAAATTACTGGTGGTGGCCTGATCAATTAAATGATATATTGACCAATACGGTAGCACCAAAGCAGTCGTAACGGTGGCGGATAGGTGCAAAAGGTAACCGTAAAAATCAAACAGAAGACTTATCAGTAAAATTGGAACGACTCACAAATAAATCAAAGTCCGCTGGATTAAACAGACCACCACAAGAAAGAAAGACAGCGCCAGAGATGAGAGTCGTTAGATAATTCCACACGCGACACGAGATGACAAACATTGAGAGTCGATAGATCAGTCGATAAGCGGAGCTAAAATATTTCACTGTCTAACAACTTTACCAGCCCAATAATCCGCACGAACGAAGAAGACAGGGATGATGCGCAGTAAATCCCGTTTATTCGTGTTGACGATTCAATTCAAAAGGTGATAGTGGTTGTTTCAAACAAATGTACGAATGGAGGTGACTAATCGTTGTATACAAAAATCAATTAAGACACTGGTGGGGGAAAAACCTATTAAATTGTTGTTAATAACTGAGGATCATTACTCGGATTTCCAAAAGTTCCCAGATCAGCTTCAGGCCGGTTTCCACGACTCTTACCACGTCGCAACTGATTCTCAACTAGTGTGCTATCACGGAGAAATCCCGATGAAGAAATAGTATCACGGGTTCACTTATGTTCTAAGTAACTGAGAATCTAATCGTTCGCAGCTGACAGCCTCGGTCGGGTGGCTATGCCAGTGGCCTATAATCCTCTGAAAAAGATTTGTGCCTTAAAGGAAGTCCGAGTACAAAGTTCTTATAACGTTTTGTTGAGTTCCCTTCGACCGTTACCATTCTTTGCTATGGTGCTAGTGAAATCGTTTGAGATTCAAATCAATGCTTGCCTTGCCATTCTTCATTGTTCAAAGTGTTCCTGCTATCGTGTGTCGTCGATTTTATATGAATTTGCATTTTTGAAATTCCACGTCGTAGTTTTATGGCGCTATGCTACGCTTTATTTTGTTAATAAAACTGCCGACATTCGGGGTCCATAATCGTGGTAGTATAGCATTAGTGACAAAATCTAAGGAAGCTTAGTAACCACAGCTGACCTATCCTTCTGGGAATACAAATTGTGCCCTGGAGGTGTTAGAAGTTAATGTTCGATGTGATTCTCACGATATACGGTTTCCTCCTCTGTGGTTAGTTAGCAGTTGTGACAAGTCGACTGTATGCGATACTGAAATGGGTGGGCAAGAGGTAGATAAAATTCTCCTGGAACAAGTGGATAATTAAAAACGATAACTGTGACGTCTACACTAAATTAATGAATATTGGTATTGTTCCAGACGTTCTGATAATACCGTTAATTCAGTCGTAGAGGTAACTACTAAGCACTCCCGACCTGGAACGACTACCTCTTTAGCCATTACCCAATAAAGCGTTTAATCATTAATAGGCAACCGCCTCCAACGGCATTGTTCCGTTCACTGCGATACCACTGGAACCCGCGTGTTCAATACCCTGAATCGGATTCTTCTTTGAGCCGTGTTTCTGAGAACAAGCAATTATCAACGGAAGGAATCGCCGTTTGCGGCCCATGTCTCTTACTGAGTAGGCTGCATAGAGTCACCAACATACCCTTCGGCTGCGGCGATGTTACTTTCCGACTAATCTGTTATTTGGTCGCGTCCAACCCTTCAGAAGGAATCCTCAGAAGTTTCATCTCAGTTTACCAAATTTCTGACGGTCGCAAACACTTTCACGAAGCTTTATAATGAGGAAGTGATCGATGTATGCTATCCAGATTTCGAGATAGCCCTCGACTCTTTCAGCTACTGGCTATTGGGTTGGAAGCTACCAGAAGCTGGAATTTCCCTTGCAATCTGTGAGTGGATCCGGATCTTCCTATCTTGGAAGTCGCGTAGGATAAGAATGAGAGAAGTACTGTCGGTCGAAGGTTTTCCGTTCACCGACGTCCAACGAGGTTCAACCCTTGCCCCTATGCTTTTCTAAGCCCACATAAAACACGACCGACGACCTGATCCCTGCGTGTTATCCACGTGCAGGTAATAAGCCGACTTAAAATGCTCCGAATTCGGACGCCCACAAGAAACACATTTTGAAAAACCGCGAGTAAATACTAGAGTGAGACTTACCGCTGAAAGTCCTTAAGAACGGTATCCTCCCTGAAACTTTCTAGTTGATCCCCACTTACTTAAGGGATGCACGTGGACAGTCAACCGTACCAGCAACGAGACAGCAAACGAAATACTTAGGTATAATAGTCTTTTGTACGTTTACTCCACCTATCCAATGTGCCGTTGCCGCGACGAAAGCACGGCGTGCGTCATATAGACTGAAGTCTGCGGTCGCTAGTCCATGTCCAATTGTGTTCAGTCTGCTGTATTCAGCCACATTTCCCCCCATTTGGAATATTGTACCCAGGCTTGGTCGACATATATTATAAAGGATATTGTCGTCCTCGAAGAAGTAAAAAAGCTTGCCGAACCCATTGCATGAGGGTATGGGTTGTGTAAGCTACCAAGACTGACTAACATATTTTCGGTCGAACGACGGAAGGTGACAAGGGATCCTACCGAAGTGTACAAAATTGCCCGTCACCCTGGCACAAGTCCTCTAGCATGGTTGTTCGTGATGCAACAGGACAGATGTTCAAGTGGTCGTAGATTGTCAGTCGAGGAAACAAGATCAAGATTAGTTGTTTGATTGAAGTTTTCACCAGCCAGGTAGGCAACTGGGGGAAGAAATTACCGGAGAAGCTTGTTGAAGCCTCGAGCGTAGATGTACTCAAGAGAGTGATAGACGTATGTTGGAATAGCCTTATCCCTACTTTTGCACTAATTGGAAATACGAGTTTAGTTTTGTCTTTCAGGGTAACTAGGATATCATTTAATTTTCATTCTATCCCCTCCTTTAGATCACCGCTTAAAAACAGCGTATCGGCAGACGACACAGTCTGGTCAATCTCCCGATCATATAATTTGAGCGTTAACCTGTCAACAGACGTCGGCCCTCGTCAATTCGTGGATTTCAGATAGAGGTTATAAAATTGAATCGACATCACCCAATTGGAAAATTGAGCTTCAATGTCATACGGTGTATGATTAAGCTGTTGAAAACTTTTCGCGAGTACGGAGGAGTGGTCGCCCCCGTGTTGTCACCGACGAGCTTTCGCCATAGAAATGCTTGAACAGCGTTATTTGCTACTTATTGGGAAGATAAAGCATGTTTCTTATCTTTCTATGGTATGCGATAATTACTTTGCGGTCATCTATGCAGTGCGATTTCATCGTGGGTATTTCGTTTCTGACTGCCTCATGTGCGATTGTACTTATTTTGACTGCCCTGGTCTACTGTCTTCATGCATGGCACTCACTGTTAATATATTTTTGTTGGTTACATTGGGATATTTAATTTTGATCTATACGGACTGAACGATGTTGGCTATATATACGGTGCACGGTAAGTCTGGATGTCCAGTTTAGTTCGTCAATTTGGTAAGATTGCTGCATGTGCGCATGAGGGCGAAGGTGCAATCGTGTGGAGCTACCTCTGATGATTTTGACGTTGTTACTGGCGTAAAGCAAGATTGTGTCCTGGCTCCATCCCTATTTAGCTTATATTTGACTGCCATGCTAACGGTTGCTTTTTGAGGAATCTAGGGAGGACGTTGTTAAAGTAACCTACCGGACGGATGGGCACCTACTTAATATTCGACGTTTCGGTGCCTCAACCCGGTTACACACCTCCATGATGCACATGCTTCTATTCGCAGATGACAGCGCACTGTTTGCACATAGCGAGGACGAGCTACAGCGAATGGCTACGGCTTTGCGACCGGATATCAACACAGGTAAGACATTTTCTTTCAGCCTTCTCCTGACGGAGGTGCCGTCTGTGCACCTTCACATCAAGTTCGTGTTAATGGAGATGTTGTAAGCAGCTGCACAACTTTCTGCTACTTGGGTAGCAATCTGTCCACCGATCTGTCCACCGATCTGTCCGTGGACCACGAGTTGAGAGCTCGTGTGGCAAAGGCCAGTACTGCTTTCGGAGGTCTTGAAAGACGTGTGTGGAAGAATCAAAGCCCGAATCCGAGCATCAATCTCTTTGTCTACCGCTCAATGGTGCTGTCTATACTGCGCGGCCGAGAACGAAAGCTCGCGGTACGCAAGGGAACCATCGGTGCTATAGGTCGTGGTGACATGACTATATGGCGTGGCAATGTGTGCGGCCGCAAACGCGCTGGCCATCTGGGATTAGTTGGTCACCAACCTACTCATAGTGCACCGTCGGCGAAGAGACAACGAGTACTTTAGGCTCAGGTAGGTCATACTAGCATATCCGTTCTGTTTTTGTCAATGATTGCATCGACCAAGACCATGGTCGTTTGGCAACTAACCCGCTCCTTTTTTCAGATACCGGGGTGTCTGGGATCTTCTGCCTACCCTTTTTTTAGGTTTGTTGGTGTACTGAATGATGAATCGTCTGTCTGATCTTTACGTAATTAAACTTTGAGTCTTGTTTTTCGACGTTATCCTCTCCGGAATGCACTAGCATGCACTCGTATACTGAAATGCTACTTGTATCATATTTCGCACCTCTTTCTTCCTTGTATAGATCTTGTCATTACAGTCTCTCACTGTTTACTTTCTGAGAGATGAGGGTTTCCTTTTCGTGCTAGTCATTCAACTGGCTAACCAGCATTGGCCGGCTGGAAACAAAGGCCTCACTCACACACCTACTGGTCTTATTCCTTCGGGTTTACACCGGATACGTGGTGTGTGAGTGGAACTGCAAGTGGTTCAGCGCGAGCCACTTGGGGTGATGGTTTAAAGCGCAGATATCCTTTGGCTTCGGTCACTGTGACAGGCTAATCCGTTTCGTATGCCGTCAACCATCTACAGCTACCATATGGTTGGGGTATATGTGCGTAGTAAAATACATTCTGGCGCATAAGGTCAGTTATATCGCTATGGGCACGAAATGAGTGCGCGTGTAGTACAATAATGAGCTGGTTCATTTACATTGCTCAAAATGTGTATCGCATTTTACTACACTCTAATATGGCCCAGTTTTGTGATGTATTTCTTTACACAGTACACAGTTCTTTTTTTACCTAGTTTTTGCTCACACTTAGTCTTGTTATGGAGTGTCGTAGGGGTCATTAGAAGGAATACAACGAGTAAAGCAGTAATCCATTTATATCTGTCCTGAGCCGATGTGCATTGGTCCCGAGTAAACTCAATGAACGCTCCATGAACGCCATTATAGACCATGTAATTTAAGCCTACGCCAGAATGAACTTTATCTGCTGCCTTCTAGTTGCCCTATCATAGTGTGGGGGAAGTGACAAAGTGGATGGTAGTTAGAATCCCGAGTATTTCCTGCGTTTCACTCGGCAAACGTGTGGGCTATTTAAACAGCACCTGAGGCGTCCTTAAGCGACGGATTGGGGCCACCTTCCTATGTGGGAGTCGGACAATAAATAGACCGGGCCCTGCCGGAGAATAAGAAGCCGTGAGCAGTGATAGTTGATACCACCACAGCGAGGTGGATTCACGGTTGGCAACCGGGTCTTCTAGAAAATGTAACAGGCTTTCTGACGGTACTAAAGGTTGACGTGTTACCTGACCACAAGGAGTTTTCAGGTGCCCAGATGAGAAACATAAGTTCCCGGACGACATGCCGTCCACCTGGCGTGCTGCCCGTATGGTAAACACCCATTTCCAGTCTTCGCCAGCCATAGACAAACCACGAAGGAGGTGTACAATCTACCTGAATGGACCAGGTATCTGATCCTTAGAGCAAAGCTGAGCGCACACGCATTGTAAATCTCGCCTCAATCGATAAAGGGATATCTCTGCAACGTCACAAGTGACAGAGGTTTGTGAATACACTGCGAGCCTTCGCTATTATCGCGGACATCTCGTCAGCAATAGTTCAGGTTGATGAGTTGACACCGCCAAGGTAAGTATAGCAAGCGATAGTCCTCAGTAGCCTTCCTGTAATAACAACGACGAGATGGACGCCAGCAGAGTTTTGCAGCCGCACCTTAAGCGTGTACCCTACAGACTAGCCATTTGAGTTAGCCCATTCAACATGATTTGTACGTTCTATGCCAAAGTACTAAGCAAAACATCCGCGCACTCGACATTAGTGCTTTCTGCTTTCTAGAGGTTCCATTTTTTAGTCTTCAGAAACTCTGAGCACCGCTCCCGGAATGCCGTTCATTAAATAATTACAAAGGGAATGGAGATCAGACACTCCTGCCAAAAGCCACTCGACGTGGAGATCGCTCAAAACAGCCACCGTAAATGTGCATTTTGTAGTCATAAAGCCGCACAAACGACATCCCCGAACTGCCTTATGCCACTGGAGCTCCTCCACGATGGAGACAGCCCCAGACAGCATGTCGGACATCCGCGTAAAATGCCGTCTTTAAGTAAAAAGTACCACGACCGTTGGCTGAGAAAATGCGAGCCGATGTTCGACTATCTTTCGCAACGTGAAGGTATAATCAATACACCAACGACCAGGCCGGAAACCTGCTCATTCTTCATTATTTGGTTCTCTGTGGTTCAGAGTCCACCATACTGCATTCAAAGTTGGAATCATTTTTGTTGGTCCGTTGTTTATTGACGGAACTCCGTTTGTGTTATGTCAAACAAAACGCTGTTCTAGAGCTGCTAGTCACACATGTTCACGAGGGACAGACTGTTTGTTTCCGACGTTGTGCGGCTTGGATCTACAGTCTGCACTGCTCAAGTTGAACGGAAGGTGTGACCGTCAGATTGGTGCCGATACATCTGGCGATCCGCTATCACTGCGCTGACTTGCATTTGCCGACCGACGTTCGCTCACTGAAGTTTTTCCGTCGCTCGGCACTTTTGGCTTTCACTGTTCGGATTAAAATCTTACCTTGTCTTTGGTTACAAGATAAACACGCTGCCTTTTCCTGCGAAGCATGTTCGCATCTGTTTGATTTATTTTACCCTGCTACCTTAGCGTGGTGGTCAGGCTTGTGTGCTGCTTCGATTCGGCAGATTATGCCAACTGCCACTGCGGTACTTGCAGGTTAACCCACTTCAGATTGGTCAAAGAGGAGCCGTGAGACAAAAGCACCTGCGCTCGTTGTGGATGATACTGGTGTGACGTAGTTTGGTTTTGCTCGAGGGTTTCTCTTGCCTGTTTCAGTTTTATGTGTTTGTGACTTGTTTCTTTCCGCAATGGTATTGGCCGTTTATTGGTGAGTTTTTGGGTGTGTGGCTCTTGAGCATGTGTGTAGCTTTACAATTTGATATTGGCTGGTAGTGGATGTTGTTGCGATTGTCCGCTTGTGTGTGTGTCACACGCTGCCTTGAGGTGCGTGCTTTTGAGCTAAATGCCTTGGTAGACGGTCCCAATCGCTCTTCTATCTAGGTCTTGGTGTCCTGGCGGTACCCAAAGCCCATTGAAACCATGGCCGTACACCATAAACCGAATACCGCACCGTATGGGCCAACGCACATGATAAACCGAGCCGCACTATGTGATGTTTGCGGCGGAGTGGATAGGCAAAACTATGCTCTTGCCACTATCTCACCATCCCGTTCTCCAGTTACCTCGTCAGCAGGACTTCTAGAGCGGACAATGCTCACTCAAGCCTCAGTAACACGACGACCAACCCGAAACATTTCCAGGGACTCAGGACGTTTCCCATTGATACATGTAGTGTAGGCACGCTGCTTGATCAAAACGGCAAGAAAAGACGGCCGGAACTGCTGACCGCCTTGATCTCTATGGAACTGAGCCGATCTGAAATCGATGTAGCAGCTTTGAATGAGACAAGGCTTGCAGACTAAGCTGAGTTCAGAGAAGCGGGTGCTGGGTACATTTTTTCTACTGGATAGTTCACCCGGTGTTTAAGAGCATGGTGTTTGCTTCGCAGCTGTTAACCGCATCAGTGCTTTGATGATAGGCGACTCGCACGTCACCATTCCTGGAATTCTGTCGATGTGCCTACCACTCGGTTAAAGCAAGTTTACCACGTTTGTTAGCGTTTACGGTTCAGCAATGTGTTACACTAATAGTACAAAGGACCAGGTTAATGATCAGCTGACCGCCACGATCCTGTAGGCACTGGTGATTGACCGATTGTTTGTTCAGGATGTCAGTTGGGCTTGACTCGGTAGCCTGGCTTGAAGTCTTCGGACCCTACGGCATTGGCTAAGTCAAGGACAGTCAACCACCATAAACGCCAAAACTTATGAGCTTAAAATCTTACGCACTATTGATGTCACTTATTTGATGATGAAATGTACGTGAACACAATTTCGGGCTCGGTGAGCAACCTAAGATCGAAAGCATCAACTCCAGCTTTATCATTATTCTCGGCAATCACGGACATGATGAGTGGTTGATGCAAGCATTTTAACGGCCTATTAAATCGACCTTTTGGGATTGACTGGATAACGGTCAGGCGTGGCAAACCACCAATGAAACGTTTACTCTCAACATGGACTCTGCTGGACAACCGCAAAATGAGAGCGCTGCGGATGCCATATATGATTGCGAACGCTGAGGTACTTCGCTTAGCAGATGTGGACGAGATTTCATTATGTTGAAGGCCAAACAGATTTGCTGACTGAGACATCCACATGGGTTGGCTGATAAACGGGTCTCGAAGCAACTGTTGGAGGGCAGTCTGAAAACAGGTGTGACTCAGTAGCCTGGTCGGAAGTCTTCCGACCCTACGACATTGGTTAAATAATCGAGAACGGTGACTGCCTGCTTCACCTGTGTGCTACTCACGAACTGTCTATCACAAACGCCCGACTCCGGCTGAATGCGAACGATATCACGTGGAAGTGTTCATCATAATTTGCTTGATTACGTAGATGCAGATTAGCGTGACATTCATGAAGTGCGAGTGATGTGCGGCGCTGAATGTAGCACCGATCATAGGCTGCTCAGGACAAAGTTGTTCATCCCGCGCGCTAGCCTATTTACCGTAGATCACCCGGACAACAGCAGAAGTTGGGCATCAAACGATTGGAGAATTCCGAAACAAAGGCGGCTCTTCAGCCCGCAGCTGCCGCCCGTATGCTAGGCACTCCTGTATTCGCCACCCCAAAGAGTGTATGACAACAGCCTATGGAACAGATCACGGCAGCAGCCATTGAGATGGTCTTCGTCGAACACCAGAAGCGTCCAAGTGTGTCCGACGAAAACAACGCCATCATCTCTCATTTAGTAGGAGAGACGAATGCAGTGTTAGCCAGTTCCACGATGGACATGCAAAATGCAGATAAGCGGGCGACACTCTGGAGTACACGCCATCAATTAGTCCAGCGTCCTTACGGAATCAACGATGATTGGTAGAAAAAGCAATGTGGGTGGATGTAAGGCTAAGCCGATTGCCGATAACCTAGGTTCTACGGTTTGCTTAAGACGATTTACTGTCCATCTGTGTAGCCTACCAAGGCACTGGCTGACGTTTGCACGGGCTGTTCGAACACCCATCGAGAGTGCATCATGAGAATTTTGCGCATACACTTTGGTAGCAAACTTAACCGTCCTGCCAACACTGACTGGGCGATCGTGAGCATCCTGCGGTAACAAGACATCGAATCTTCACTTGCTGTCTCCTCGGATTTATCACAGTAGCAAAGAGCGATTAGACAACTGCGCACTAGAAAAGCTGCACGCAAAGATGGAATATCAGGCGGAATCCTGAAGAATGGATGCCCGGCGCCGGGACGCGCCTAGCTGCAGCTGGTTCACTCCATCTGCGGGGGAGGAAAAAATACCAAAATGTTTAAAAGATGCTCAGATAGTATCATTGTTAAAGGTGAGAGTAGCAAGCAACTTCCCGGAGAATCAGTCTGCTGAGCTGCGCAGGCCAGGTAGGTCTGAGAATCTTCCTGACTCAACTGAATGTAAACGTTTTGGATGCCAATTTTCCCGAGCAGCAGTGTGGATTCCGGAGAAGTCACAGTAAGATCGACCTGGTGTTTGTTGTTCGACAGATTATGCCGAAGTGCCGGGAATGTAACCAGTCCCTGTATGCCCATTCTGTAGGCTTCATCCAGGCCTTTGATTCCCTGGGCCGCGAGGCGCTGTGGACGGTGCTTAGTAAGTTTGGGTGTCCAGACAAGTTTGTCAGTTTGATTAAAATGTTGCATGCGAGCATGAGGGCAAGAGTACAGTCGTGTGGATCGACTTGTGATGATTTTGACAGTCACTGGCGTGAAGCAGGGGTGCGTGCTAGCCTCAGCCTAATTTCGTCCATACTTTACTGCCACGGTAACAGTTGACTTTCAGGACTGTGAGGAGGACAGCGTTGGAGCAGAGTACTGTACGGATAGGCGCAAGCAGAATATCCGACGTTCGCGCGCCCCAACCCGGTTACATACGTCAAAGATGTGCATGTTTCTGTTCGCAGATGACAGCGCGTTGTTTACACACACCGAAGACGAACTTCATCGACTGGCCACGGCTTCTTCGACCGTGGAATCCAAGTCTAGAGTAGATATCGGTACAAGTAAAAATTTTCCTCTCAGCCTTCCCCGGACAGAAATGCTGGTTTTGCACCTGCGCCTGAAATTCACAATAATGGAGAAGTTGTCGACAGCTGAGCAGATTTCTGCTACTTGGGTAGTAAGTTTCCCATAGATTGGACCGGGAGTAACGAGCTGACGTAGCGAAGGCTAGTTCCGCCCTCGGACGTCTTGAAAGACGCGTGTAGATGAACCACAGTCTGAAGCTTGTCACTAAGTTGTGTATTTATTACTCAATGGTTCAGTCTACACTGTCATACGGCAGTGAAACAGACACTGTGCCGACGGAACGTGCTCTATCATAGGCGCTCTCCACTGCAATGTCTAAGTAGCATCTTGAATATTCACTGGTCGTATACTGTTCCGAACACTTGAGCGCTGTGGCGAACGGACATGGAGGGAATGGAAGCTCTACTAATGTCGAATCAGCATCGTTGACTAGATCACGTCCATCAGATAAACGATGGCCGTATTCTAAAACAGTTGTTGTACGGACTACTAAAATCAGACGAGCAAAATCCTGGTATTCAAAGGCGGCGATACCAGGATGTTATCCAGATGAGTTTGTCATGTTGTAACATTGACTTTGGATTTTGGGAAAATTGACATTGAATCGCACAGTCTGAAGAAATATGATCCAGACGGGCGTCCACGAGTTTGACGAGAAATTAATGCGCGGCCGAGAACGAAAGCGTGCGGTACTCAAGAGAACCATCAACGTCATATGTCTTGGTGACGACTCTGTGTGGAGTCGCGATGTGTGCGGCCGCGAACGCGCCGCTTTTATTCAGCGTACTCACAGTACACCGTTGGCCGAGAAAACCAGTAGGTTAAGGTTAAATGAGTTGTATCACATCCATTTTTTTTGTTCACATCAGCCAGCGATTACCTTCGTCTGAAACTCACCCACTTCTCTTTTCGGAAACCTGGAAATCTATGGTACTTTACCTTTCCTTTTCTTTAGCACCGTTGGTGTATTATATGACAGATGTTCTGTCCCGTTCAATTCAGCCCGTCTTTGCACTTTATTTTTACTCTATATCTTCGCAAGGATGTACTAACACCCACTCCTGTATTTGAATTATTCTTGCTTCATATTTTTAATTGTATTCTCCTTAGATCTTACAATTTCAGTATCTGTCCGTTTAGTTCTTGAGAGATAGGGGTTTCAAGTTCAAGCTAGTCTATGAATTGGCTAAACTGCATTGACGGGTTGGACGCAAAGGCTTTGATCACACACCTACCGGTCTTATTCTTCCGGGTCTGCACCAAATATGTGATGTGAATGTGAAACCGCAAGTGGTTCAACACAAGCCACTCGCGGCAAATATTAACTGAAAGCGTTTTCTGGCCTCGGACACTGTGATTGACTAATCCGAATGGGATGTCGCCAACCGCGTGCAGCTGAGGTGGTGCGGATGACGCGGCATGGATTAATTCTGACTGTGAATGTGCACTACGCTCAAACGGGACGAGGCAAACGGCAGTTAATGTAGCACGCACCATAGTTGCACGGCATCTAGATCTCTTTGAAGTTCTGAGTCTCCATCGTTGTGATGTATACGTTGATGCATCATATCAAAATCTACGTCACAGTTGGAGAGCTAATTTCAGCTGGAGGGTTGAAGACACTAATGGACCCTGTAAAGAGTCTTGTGTCAAGTCGTTTGTCGTACAATATGGTTTAGGCAGCTTGCCACTTACGCTACCAATTACATTGTGTATGTTCAATAGTATAGCTATCGTTAAAGCCATTAACGGTGTTTATTGTATAAATCCAGATGGCTAGTTTTTATCTGTCAGAATACCGTGAATGACTTAGTCAAACGCATTCGTGAACTCCAAGAAACAGTATCCGTTACCACATGCATATCGATAGCTTCCGTCCAAGAGTCAGCTGCATCCAGCTGGCCAGTTGTACACTGGTGATCACTTCTGGAGCTGTACTGATGTAATTCCATGGGCGACCTGGTGTTCGAATGAATTCTCACGAAAGTCTCCACTAAGCTCTTCATTAGTTTTGGCAAGCTTAGTCTGAACCTACTAGTGTTTTTTCTGTCCCCGCCCGTGTAAATGAGACAGATGACTGCTTTCAAGTTGCTGAAACACTACCAGTTATCCATGAATGCTCGAACAGACCAGCAAGTGGTTTCGCCAGCTTATCTGTGCATTCTTTAACTATAGGTGGTGATACCTTACCTAGCACCGCTGAATTATTACCAGATGGAAAATGTGGCTGGGCGCGTACGTTAACCTGGGTGACGTGAATCCACCAGACTTTTATAAATGCAAACCGGGTTGCATATGTGTGTGTGTTAGCGCAGACAGATACGTAGTCAGCAAGTGGTATGCCTGCTCCCTCGAACTAAATAGACGGAAGTCTCGAATGTCCCACAGGAGATGCTACAGCAGCTCTCGACCCGGTCAAAGAACCCTTGTACCCGGAAAGTCCTTAAAAATTGACACCGGATTTTGCGAGTGAGAATTAGTGGACATTACAGTCAGTGTGTGCGATCGCTGTATTTTGTATACCCCATGTGAGAGACCTACTCCCTCGTGAAGAAACGCGTCCTTCAGAACCGACTTTTCTTTCGTCATACGCCCGATTGGGGATTTGAGCCAGGACGAACTGTAAAGTATGAAACATGAAAGAACAGGTTTTGCGACGTTCAGACCTGTAGTTTGTTCCAAATGGCTGTCCACTGTATGGTGGTCATCAGGTAGTAGCCAGACGACCTAGGGTGGTTGTTTTTGCGTTTTCCTGAGGTTGGCTCCTTAGAACTTGCGTTGAGTCCGCGGCGAAGAGCAGAAGGAAACTATAACTTAATCGCCTGCACCCACTGTTACAACAGTTATAATAGCGTGTGCCATGTGGGTGTCGTGGATAACACCATGTTTAACCGGGGTGGTCCGTGAACTTCTTTCTACATTATGATTTGGCATACCGACTGTTTGATGCGCATTCTTCGTGTTTTACCTTATCGATTACAATATCAGAGGCCAGTCGACTGGTAAGACCTACAGGCGGGAAGCGAAGGCCTTCTAGAAACATGGCGTGACATCTTCAAGTTGTAGTGGATTGTCATACGGTGCTATGAATTCTTTTGTCCCGTTCTGAGGTTACTGATTAGTCTCGTTAAGTGAGGCCAACGACCAGTGTCACGTGAAATGCACTAACTTTTATCCAGCAGAGCCGGATCTCCATTCGAGTCCGTAGCTCACATTCTGCTGTTTGAACATTAGTAAGGTCGAAGTAACCATGAAGATCCGACTACCGATGGAATATACTAGATGTTACCCAGGTCTCTATTGCACTTATGTTTCCAGGTGTCTTTGAGCTGGCAAGCTTTTTCAATTTTTGCAGGTCGTTCCTAAGATGACGATGTTTGCCTACGTAAACTCTGTTAGGGTGGTGACTGATTTCAAAAAAATAATGAGTAATTCTCCCGCTAGGTCTACTCTGCTGAAGTCAGCCGTGCCCGGAATTCCGATGGTGTACAAGGTGATCTTCAAAATCCCTGTCAACCTGACCATACCTACAACCCCAGGGTGTGTGCCATTAACAGGCATTCAAGGATCAGACCGTTGAAAAGTCTGCGTTAAGTCGTATTTCAGATAGAACTTTGTCTTTCAACTTAGTTTTAGACTGGAACCGCTGAGTTTGAGCGAGAAAGATCTGGTTAACAGAACTTCCTGCATGTCCTCCATTTGAGCAAGGATTAGTTTTTGACTTCCGCCTTTTCGAGGGCTGTGAACTTAGCCTAGTCTTTCATACCCAGCTTAAGCCGCCTGCTGAGGGATCTCTAGTTTAACTGATTATCCGATTACTCCTCATACAGCAACGTGAGTTCCCTTTCTGCAGCATTTTTAGGGTCTGCTGGTTTAATTTTGGGATTGCGGTGCCTGATCTGATTAGTGTTGGAAAATGGTCCCACGTTTTATTAGCTTTTTTAACTAAATTGCATTGATTATCTTCCCTTTAGATTCAGCTACCGCTACCGCTAACTTTACTGCTATTCGGTTTGTGCTTTTTAAACTTTTGTATACCCAAGTTAAATATTTTTCATCCATATGTTTTCCTTGACCTGTGAACAGTCGTTCTGGTCTGAATCAATCAACTGCCACTTGACTAAATGAGCTTAATTGCGTTTTATCGTTTTCCACTTCTGAGCGGTACCTAGTCATCCATTTTGTTATTCGGGCAATGTCCTCGTCCAATTTATAGGGGATTCTCACGCTGTGGAAGAAATTATTTGCGCAATTACTTAGTGGCGTATCAAGCCCGGCTTTTACGGGTGCCTTCTCATTAACCGTTTCGAAGAAAAATTCTTTCCTGCCGTTTGATATTCAAAAAGGCATTTATTGGACCGCCAGATTATGTGTTGCTTGACGTGAACTCCGACCGATAACACACGATTCAATAGCTAAAATTCCTCAAAATCCAATAAGATTTAAAACGATTTAACCAATCGTAGGCTAGCAGTGGTTTGTGCCAGCTGGAATACCTGCAACGCATCTGCAGTTGTGATGGTTCCTGGAATGCAGAAATGAAGTAGTTAACTTAGTTCAACCCCAGAGCTAGCTTCAACGCAGTAGTGATAACAACCGAACTAAGTAAAGCACGTAATTCATCTCTCGAGCGTAATTGTACAACTAATAGTCAACAATGTTATAAATTAACAGTAAAGAGAAATAGGTTTGGTGTCAATTACCGCAAGTTCTTTTTCAGATTTGTTCAAAATATTTGGTTGTAACGCGTTGTTTTTAACCCGGCACCTTTTACAGGTTTGGTGGGTGTAAATACGCTGCCACACAAATTCGGCGGTTGCCCGATAAGCTCGGAGCCACGCGTCCACCATCTTATGTCCCGTACATCCTTCTTACCGCTTGACCCCTTATCTGTGAGATTGCCACATGTTCGTGTATATCTCTACTGACACGGGTCGGAGATATCAAGAATATATTATGGCTTATTTGCGACGAGCGATACTGCTGGCATAGTACAACACGATCGACGAATGTATCCACAAACTCAAGTCCTTGAAGCAAAAATTCGCACCCCAGCGTACCGTTTATAACAACGGAGCGGCAAATAAGTCTGAGGTCAACTCGAAGCTTGAAATGGAATTGGTTCGACAGGTACCACCCGAGAAGTCGGAAGAGGGGTTTACACAAACATCGTCCACTGTCATCGTGGAAGAAAACGCAGGGAACCACAAGTATCACGTTTCAGATGCGTCACAAATTATACGATTCAAAGTCACTTTTGAAAACTGGTTGGGTCTTACGCACCAGAGGATCCGTCTTTCACCAAGTCCTTGTAAATATTTTAAGCAGTCGTACCGCTCTGAGCTACCTTTTCCACTGAATGTGTCGTGTCACCACAGCCTTCTGCAGCACAGCTTTCGCAATGATATCTCTCCCAGTATTGGTCTTGAAGCAACAAACCCAAGTGATCGTACGTGCTAGAAACGGCAGAGAAGATACCTTCTCTTGTAGCTAGTTTATCTGGAGGTTTGAAGCTTACAATATATGGGTCCGCTTCGGCGTTCCACCTGATACCTGACGTATGCTGGGATGATAACCTGTCGTAACTTATTCCTCCTGCATTTACAACGCACTGTAAGCAAGCGGTACTATCGAGGACTGCATTTAACCGGCGGCAATTTAGTCAGACGATATTCTCTTGTAGACAGCAGTAACGTCAGGCTTTGAACAAAACTAAATGCAGAGGACGCATCTTGCTAGGAGTATAGACAGTCGTCAGCGTGAAAATCCGTACAAACGGTTTTACATACACCTTCCTCAAACATGTGCTTGAATAGTTCCGCTATTTTCATCGTGGTAAAGTTTGCCTAACATAGGGATAAGGCAGCCACAGTTGGATGTATCGTCATCCGACATCCAGTCGGTTTATGTCTGAGATCACGCTGAGGTCACTAAACTATCCTCAGGGCGGCAGGGTCTCTTTGTGTTACAGAAACTTGCAGAACCATCTCCTCGATGTATGATGCAGCTGCAACCGGGTGAATTCCATCTGTCATCAACACAGCTATAAGACATCAGGTGAAATCTGGTCCCTGTAATGACTGACCGTTCAGAGCTCTGATGCAAATTTTTGCAGCGTACTCGAATATCGCAGGAAAATTGAACACATTGCTGTGTAGCGTACATTATCTTTTGACAAAATGGTCCAGCTCATCAACCGCAGGGACCTGCCTCGAAGTACTTTCTTCTAATGTGGGACCGTATTGCAAAGACTTGTCTCACGTGCAATTCTTCATGAAGTGGCGAAATGCTTTTTAAAACGTTAAAACGTTTTGCAGCCAGTATTTAGTTGAGTTAAAAGGACCCCATAAGTCGATTTGGGTCCACCGACCCTTGAGTCTAGTGCACAATGTACTCCTTGAACACCATTGTGACGTTGTTTCTTCTTCAC
>JTDE01004281.1:16503-44152 GCA_014338405.1 Paragonimus skrjabini miyazakii
AGTTAGGCGTGCAAATGAACCATAATTCCAGTCAACTTCGAAGCTAAATAATGGACTCGAGTTTCCGTCAGGTTATGATTCATTAATAATGTGTGTTTGGTGTTGAACTCCGACACCTGAGCTGGCAAGCCACACATGTCGGAGAAGACTCTAATATCTTCACTGTTTACAGCACAGATAAAATTAAAGGAGTGTAACTTCATTTCTCGGGGTTCGTGAACCGTATTATTGATTTGCTTTGACAAACGTTCGCTTGAAACGAGTGTTTATAACCCATTGGGGGATTATCAGTTTGAAATATCACGACTGTTACTGCGTCTTCTCTGTTGTGATTATCGAGTAATTTGAGAAGCTGTGATAAGTATTTGTGTTGAAACATTCAGTTGTGATGATTCTGACATGCCGAACGCGATGTAACCAAAGCGCAAAAGCACTCACACATTCCGCGACAAAACTATACGACCGCCTAAAATATTTTACAAACATGTTTGCATCTGTACATCTTAAGACACCCACTTCTGCATATGTGCCAAATAACAGACATCATTACATGTAAAAAATGGGTTATTTTACCTTAGTGTGTTCTTTCCAAGGTACTGAAACGAGCCAAACGAGTGACCACAACGAAACTATGAGGCCTTGTTTGGCCACTCTGACTTGCCGGAAGAAATCGACAGGACGCACTTCCTGAATTCGGAATCTTAGTGTATTGTTTTGGCATATTCTCAACAAGTGAAATAAGTTGGATTTAGTTCACAATATGTGATTGTTGCTTGCGGACAAGCCCCAAATTCGCATTTGTTATCGAATGTCCTAACATGCTAATTTGGCTATCGAACAGAACAAACTGTTGTATATTTTGTGGCACGGAGAAACAGTGAGATAATTGGCCGCAGACTTTCGAAAGAAACCGGGGTTGCCTACCTTGTTGCACGACTTACTGTATCATTGAATATCTGCTCGACAATGGCGTCACGTTTTAAGTATATCTGCCTTCGTTCTGTTTGTCTTTTTGGATCTACTTTCTCACCTGTTGGTTGTTAAGCTGGTCACTTTGGGAGAAACACAAGGTGGTTATCAAAGGGGGGTTCGTGAACACTTCCCGAAATGGTTTTGCAATGGTTTGATCAGGCACATATTAATCGCAATCGGGTCCTACATATTTGCCAGTGACCATCTATTGAACTTGACAAAAGTTGCCGAATCATTTGCAAGTAACACTAAGTCCATTCCAGATCGGGCGCAGTGTGACTGTTATCAGCAGCTTGGACGACCGTCATCAGACTCTGCGATCCATAACTATATGTGCAGAAGCAGTTCATACAGACCCTACACTTTTCTTAGCCATTCATCCCATCACCATTCGAGACCCTGTTGAGCGTGAATCACTGGACGCTGTCACCTTTGTCTAGCCCACGTACTACTCAGTCACACAAGTTAACACTTCCATCCTCGTCCATCAGACTGTGAGCTGCCTCAAACTGTGAGATATTTACTGAGCTATGCGACTTGTGTTTATCACCCCTGATTTAAATCGCGTATTTTGCATGTAGCCGTAAAAACCTGACGAGAACGTCTGAAAATAACTGCTTGCACATATGACCTTATGAATCCTATGGGAATCCGGAGAAAAATACAGATATACTACACTCACTTAGTGGTTCCGTTTGAGACAGTGGCGAACGATCATTCACGCCCGGATTTTCAATCTATCCACATGGTGTTCACAATCTGGCTAGCCTTTGGTCCTAGGCTGAACTACGCACATGACCGATTTGTTTCAGACGAATGCATACGCCTCCTTGATATGGAATTTACACGGTTCACTAGACTGGGCTGTTATACCCCGGCAGAAGTGAGATATGTTTTAAAAATGTGAATCGTCTATTACATGCCGCATTTTTGAATCTGTATACCTGAGTTGAGTAAACCGTGAAGACTTTTATAGTTTTGTCAAACGTGTGCTAAGTTTCTCTGAAATGTGGATCAACAGTTTTGGGACAGTCTTGAATAAGTTCCAAAAGATTGTTTGATACTTCGCATATTGAGGATCCCAACTGTTAGAGGAATCTGTCTGTTGATGAAATAGCAGTTACTAAGCATTTTGGGAGCATTATCACATACTGGAGAAAGGGTTGCTCAAAGAACGGGAAACAGTGGGTATGTCTTTTTTGGCGAAAAAGCGCCCAATAAAGCACAATCTTTATTGTCCAACACGCTAGTCCACATTCTACGCGCGCGCTCCCGTTTATGAGTCAGAATTCTAGTCCACAACACCTCGAAATTTCCGCACACGCGTCGTGGGCACTTCTGTGTGGTTTATCTGGGTGATCGGTGCCTTCTATCCGGGGGTTTTCCGCCTGCCAATCTTCGTCCGCTGGTCCGATTTCGTTGAGGAATGGCTCGTCCGGTCGCTCGTGTTGTCCTCCATCTATCCATTGTGAGCTTTGACTGTCCTCCACGACCGTGTTGAGATATTCCCTCGAGTGTTGGAATAATCGAGCCTTCGATTTGGTCGTCCATCCTATTTTGCGTGCCTTGTCTCGCCCGTTGGTCCGATCCAATCGAGTAATGGCTCATCCGATTGCCCCTGTTGTCCGTCATCTGATCATTGAGGGTTTGTGGACGTACCGCCTCCTCGCGTTGAGGCATTCCGCTGAGTATTTGAATACTCGCCCCTCCAGCCTGACAATCCACCACATTTTGAGCACCTTCTCGGGAGCTGCATCTAATCTTCTTTGGTTTGGTTGCGGCACCTATTATCTACAATTCCTTAGTGGTTATATCGTCAACAATGACCGCGACCCTTTCGATATAAAGATGTCAAGCCTGAAGGAGTTTCGTCGGGAAGATATTAGATTCTGAAATCATCGAAAGGTTTATGTTTTCCACTTTATGATTGAGTAATGCAGTCAGACTTTTGTATCGTGTGAATGCGGCAGAGTGCGATGAACGGTACGACTGGACTACATGTACTAAACCTTCGTGACTGGTGCCACATCAGCAATCGAATTCTTCTGATGGCTTTTGGTGACCAACAGATAGACGACTTTCGTTAGGTAACACGCAGCCTTGAGTTTACTTTGGGCGGATGGATAGGCGGTAACAGATCATCGAAGGTCTTGAAATCAGTCATGCGACTGATGGATCGTTTGAGAATGTCGCCAACAAACATCATAATGTGTGTGCCATAAACCTCATCATGCTTTGCTGGGTTTTGTTCTTTTTCGTTTAAACTATTCGTTCGGTCTCCATGAAAACAAAATGCTGGCAATGCGATGAAATGGTTGGAACAAAAGAATGGTTAATACTCGCCGTATAGTTGGGTTTTTCATCGACGAGTGTCATTCACAATTGAGAAACGTACGAACTTGAAAATAGCTGTCCCGAGATCGCCAGAATTGATGTTGGAGTGAAAGAATGCTGTAGACATACGTTTGAGCGGCTGCAACCATTTTCTAGTGCTCATTCTAGCTACTCGGTTCAATGGCTAAAGAGTATTTCCATCGATGGTTCCATGGCGCAGTTGATGAACAAATTTCGTTGATGGACAATCCCATACGATTTCCATTTTCTGTTGGGGCTGTTAATGGCGATGCCATCACTACACGAAACACTTGATGGATTTACCTCTGCGGTTGTTGTTGAGATCCTTCTACACACAAATTGTGTACTCAGGATCTTGAGTGCTGCTGTAAGAGAAACAGATGCTGTGATGGTTCCTATTACTTCCAAATGTTGGTCGTCAACAAAAGTTATATCCCTGTGTTCATCTGCTTTTATGCAGATACAGTCAGTCTTCAGGTCAAACCAAACTGTATGTTCCACTATGATTGCCAACATGTCAAATGCGTACGCAAGATAATCCAATCAATCTCAAGGTGCTTTTAGAGATAAATTAGAATCCAGAGAAAAGGACAGAGGTTCATCACTTCCCTGATAAATTATGGCCTTTCCAACGCAAAGCGGACACAATCTTCCTGTGTGGACGTATGTGGAAGAGGTATGCAATGTGTAATAACGAATTGGATATATATATATTCTTGTCAGTTTCATCACTGCGACTGTTCATTGACTTGGTTACAGTAAACTGAGTTCAACTAAACTTTTATCGTGATGAGATATAATTAACTCATTTAAGTGCAAACAGAAATTTGCATACTATATTTTACAATGACCTGTATATCTTTTAAAGATTGGGTGGTCTTATTTATTTGTCTAAGGATTATGTATACTGCACTTAGGTTACCTTGATATACTTCGATCTTACAAAGAATTTTAAGTATCAGAATAAAAAATAGCTTTGATAATGCATCTAACCATCGATAGGCATTTAATTCTGAACCCCAACTAAAAGTTCGATAGTACTTTATGAAGTTGACAAGCCTGAACGTCAGTGTTGATCCCTCGAACCTATGAACTACGTAGTTGCCATATTCGGGCAAACCTACTTCGCGCAAAAGTTGTATGACGTGGAAAGTGATGGTTTGGTGTGCATAGAGGTTGTTCATAGCAATGACGTTTATGTGTAGCAAGTTAAACATGTAGCTGCTAAATGTACTGATAACATAACGGTAATATAAAATATATAATATTAACATCTCATGTATTATAACTGAGTTCACACTGCTCTGGATTTCATGTGCTGTTGCCTCTGCTAACAATGTCTTACTTTCTAAAATCTTGTGGAAACTTAATTGGACAGTGCCCCTGTGGAAATCCATGAACCGTAAGCCAGCGTTGCACAAAATCGGTAATTGTCTGATCGTGTAACTGCCAACTCGGTTTGGATGACTCGCTGATAGATAACGTGTTCGGATTTAACCTGCAGTTTTGGAAAAGATGAATGGATCAATTTCATAAGTGCAAAAAAGACCACAGGAATTTGTCCAAAACCTTTGATCATTTCTTATCCAGTGCAACTGATAAACCAATTTTCAAGTGATGCGGTAGTATTAATGGGAAATGTTGTCCGACTGTCAAAACAACAATTTCACCCGATCTTTTGATAGTGGTATGACGCGCGAAATCTTCTGGAAGCTTTGCTATTCCACATAGTTAGGTCTGTTGTTAATGAAAAGAATCAGACGAATTCTTATTTCTAGACAACTTTGTTCCTTTTAGTAATTTCTCTCAGGTGGGTACTTATTATTGTGGCCGTCCTTTCAAATGTGGGATCACAGAGTAAAGTTTTGCTTACGGTTGGAAAAAGATGGATACCGTAGTTAACAGCACTCAGACCGCATGGATCAAGCAGATATGTAAGAATATCGTTTTCCCTCGGTTTTCTAGTGGCGAATATTCTGTCAATCATAGTGAAGAAATCCGTTTTCTTGTATTACTTTTGCTATGATTTATCAGTAGCCGCTGTTTCATAACTAGAGGCCGTTCATGCAATTATCCCTTCTCCGTCAACTTATAGCGTATCCAACTCAACACCATTGCACTGAGTCATTCATACCGACTGTGAGTAGATACGTTTCACACTTGAGTTTAAAGTGGAACGCGGACCGGTGGTTCGAAATTTAAGCCAGATATGTTAGATAAAAGGATACTTGTGAGAATAACCCATGGTTAGCGATTCGTGGTTGTCGTCAGCATTTGCGCAATACAACGTAAAATTAGTCATGTCCATGAATGAAATGTTATTAGACTGATTGGAAACGATGAGTTGATCTTCCATGAGCATACCTTTAATAGTTCGAACTACTAAGATTAGCTCCAAGGAGAGGCATTCCTAGTGTTGTTAGCCAAGAACGCATATGCCACAACGGTTGAGTTTTCAAAAAACCAATACATAGGTTTTCGCTTCAACACGATAACAAACAAACACACTCATTTACACTCAACGTTGGTCCCACAAAGTCACATTTGCAACGGTCGCCAATGCCCGGTTCTTGTATTTACCCACAATCATCTCATACCAAACTGCACTCCACTGTCTTTGTATTTTTCCCGCGGTTACTCCAGTGCTCGAATCTACGCTCCTGCCTTACTACTGAATAGTAGCCATGTGAGTAGAATAATGCGAATGCTTGTCCTCACTACACCAATAGTATTTCACCGAAGTCGTACAATATTTCAAAGGGATACTGATCGAACGCGCTGATATAACTGAGCGAAAGTTCAGGTCTACTCAAACTACCGAGAGTTTATCTCGAACTCTTCGACCACCAGATCTTCATTTCTTGGAAAACCTCTTTGCGATCTTCCTAGTCAGTTGACTCTCCCGCTCATAGAGCGATAGATACGTTGGGCAAATGACGGTGGTTAGAATAAAAATAGCTTACAAATGTGCAACTTGATCACACCGTGCTAGCTTTGATGGATATAATCCATCTCGGATTACAAAGTTACATTGTCTATGGCCATGTGAGCTCCGAATTGTTGCACACTTTGGAATTGACGGATTTCTGTCTTAGTTTGAAGCTAGTAATCCACGAAGAGCTTTGAACAAGTTTCGAATTAGTCTCCCGTCACTCATGCTGCTAATCACACTGATGACTGAGCTGGTAAGGGGCCTGTAACAAGAAGGGTTGCTGATTGGGTTCCCCATTCAGACTAACCGTGCTCGTTGGGTCTAACCAAAAACAAAATCTTTCGTGGAGTGACTGTTTGACTGCGTACGGTGAAACAAGACAGACATATTACGTAGGATATTAGCAACATGCAAACACGTGTCAGTACCACTATTAGCACTAGAGGCGGACCGCCTCGGTGCTGCAAAACAATGACGAAGACCATTTTCAGATAAATTTTACACTGATTGGGCCTTTCATCATTCGTTCAAGTGTACATCATTTGCACTGTTGTACCCAGTCGGGCGAAGCAGTGAGATGCGTGTTTTCTTACGTGAATATCGTTTAGTTGACGGTTATTGAATACTTGGGTTAGGTCATGTGAACACCCATTAATTTGAACCAGGTGATCTCATGTGGTTTAAAACGCGAGCCGTGCCTCATTCATGCCATAATCAAGAGGATTAACAGGAGTCAACTATCCGGGCTCACAACTTTATCAAACAGCACATACCAGACTAACTACCACAGACTGTGTAATTCGGTTTCACCGATACATCGTCTGTAAAAGACTTGTGAATTTCATTGGACTTTGAATCATCCGGGCAAGATATTGATCGTAATTCGAAGCACTGCATTCGTGATTATGCCGTTCAAAATGTTGAATGTAAAGAGCAAACTTTCGTGAAAAAATTCCCTTCCAAATGCGATTACACACTGAGGTTTTAATATTATTGAGCGCCATTCAAAAGTGGCTCTTCATAATGACACTAACTGGCAAGAACATAACAGTACGGGATACGTGTCCTTTTGAAGATTCACCAAGACAACGATGCAGCATCGCGTATGCTGAAGCTATCGCGATTAGATCGTATTGTTCAATGCCTTGTAACCACAACAGTTTTACCTAAACTAATGTCTCTCAATTCGACTAACATTATCCTCCCTGAGTGATATGGTTACAGAAGATGCTGACAACATAAATTGGAGAAAAGTTGGGCCACTGTGTGCATGGTGATTCAAGAGTGTTTCTGAGAATCTTTAAGTATGACATGAATTAATTGATAACACTTCAGCAAGGTCATTCATCGCGCCTATAGTTTCATCTAAACGTAGGTTTACACTGAATTGTATCAAGTGATTTATGAGGTTGCTACATTTTACGTGTAGTATCCACGCAATACATACCTACTGCGGTGTCGCTTAAGGACTTCAGAGATAAACAACTGAAACTCCGTTGAACCAAATATTTAACGCACCAATGTTCGCCATTTCCAAAAATCTAGTGGCAACAACTTGCCCAAATAGCCGTATTGTTAGCTAGGCTTGAAAAACCACTTCTTTGTCAATCGTCAATGACTAATTGACTGAATATTTGAAGTAACCTGTATTTCCTAGTACACAATGACGCGATGTTCCAAAGACGCTTATCTTCAAAAACCATCATGGTTGTTATTGCAGTTTCAAGGAGTGTTATCAGAGTTTGGGATAGCACCCGATAGACAAATTGTAGGAGAATTTTCGCTTGTTTTCATTCGTTCAATGATTTACGGAAACTGTAAACCCTTTTTTGAGAACACTGATCATGCGCTGACCTTTGGAGGCGTAATAGTTCATGTGTTATTTATCAAAGATGACTAAACGTGTGTAATTGAGATTAAAATTCAGACTCCGTTTTGTGGGCGCGCTTTATAAATACTAAGCCACTGTGACCTAGAAATCTTTGATAATTAAAGTTTGTAAGAAAACAAACGAAAGTATAGTTGTAGTTATAAAACAAAGTGTTTGTTCACCTCGTTTGATCCGGTCGGTTGCTGTCTGAAGTTTCTGGTACGCTTATATCTAAAATTTAAACAAAAGGGTTTGCGTGCAATTGTAGTGAATGGACAAAAAATTCACAAGATTAAAAAATTGAACTAACCGTGACTTCTACACTAGGAACTTCTTTTTTACTTTGTAAGTCCGAAAGGTTTTGTTCTTACCAACAGTGCATTACCATGGTTCAAATATTCAGTATGTTAAAAACTTACGAATCACGCAGACAAAGGTACCAGCCATATTTCAGACAATAAACCTTCATTTCGGTGATTTTGTCGCGGAAAAACTGAAATGACTGTAATGTTTGTTTCGCATCAGCATTGGATATTTTTAACTTAAGAATTTCCAAACCACTCCAAGCATGTTGCTCAACGCAATAAGATTGGACTGGAGTGGCTTTCTGCTTGGAGAAGATTCGGCCAATCAGAACTCAAGTACAAGGTGCTTTGAGGGGAAGTGAGGCAGAACGGCGTTGATCCGTCAAAAACGGTGATAACCCCCTGTTCCGAATTCTTTTATAATAGATGCGAATTAAAACAATTTGTCCTAATACGCTTCAGATCTAAACAACCGAGTTGCTTAGGGCGAAGTTGTGAACCGTAGCAATGAACCGGCCGATCACAGCACAAGGACGTTTGTCGCCCGGTAAAAAACGTAAATTCTATTGTTCTTCTATAAGAAGTGTTGTTTTTTTAATAAACTGACAATACTTAGTGGCGCTGAGCCTATTCTAGTTCTGGTTTTCTCGGTGTGATAGCCCAGTGAGCTGTATTCATATCGACCCACTTGCAAAACAATAGTAAGGCATGTTTTGAGGACAGAATGATTGCAAAGCAGTGACAAATGTGGTCGTTCTGGAAACGAAGTGAGGATTATATGGACTTGATAATAAAGTCATGTCATCAAGCGAATTGCATTCGTTGGTATGAATGACACCTGCATACTACTTTTTCCAGTTTAGGGATAACGAACTTTAAGTAAAAGCAGCCGGGGGTAATTACAGCTGTCTATATGCAAATGGTTTGAAGAATCTCCTGTTACGTCGAGCTTCTGCCTGCCTGTAATACTAAAATTCATCATTTTTTGGCGCTAATAATCGTCTGTCAGTGAGTTTTGATTTCATTGCGTTCAGGATACGATACTAAATCCAAACCAATGTCTAAGAAAAGGGCCTTGACTATTGGTAGATCCGTAAGTTATGGCACTGTGAAACAAATCAGGACCACATTAAACTGCCGTACAACCAACATTTTGCAAACTGAATTCGCTGGGTTATCAGTCGAGTGACACCGTACACCCTTCCTGAATGAAAGATCCAAATAGGAAGCAGTCTTGTCAAAAAATCACTTTTATGACTTGCGAACTGCTCTGCATTAGGTGACTGTGCTGTATAAACAAATTTTCTGGAGCGATACAAATAGCCATGCGAGGCGTGAAATGAGCCTGCTTCCCTCAGAAAAAAACCAATCTTGTCGTACCAGGTCCAGCTGGCTTTTATGTATTGGTCTCAAAGCAGCACACTAAGACATATGTAGGTTTTAGAAAAAAATTATACATATCTCTCCGACAGACGAAAATGGGATGGACAGCTGACTTGTGAACCTGGTTTGAGGCTAATTCACAAACAGTTTTACTCTTCAGACTGCGCCAAAATTACAGCCATCAGATGATTACTAGGAAGTGCAAACAATGTATTTCAGAGATGCCTTCTCAAGAAAATATCCATAAAGCGAATATCACTAAAACTGGATACGTAAAGCCAGCGAATTTCGTGACGACTTCAATAGAGACTACAGGACATTCTGCTGAGAGACAAAGAAAAGCAAACCATTTTTCAACATTTTCTCTAACTTAGTAAAGCAGTAACTAATTGGATGACAAATTGTATAATGTCCTCAGTGTGTTTCTAATCACTTTATCGTGAACTCAGATATAAGGTTATAACCTGGTTGTGATAGTCTAAAGTCCTTCGGTTTGAATAATACTTATAGCGTCTTTGTCAAATCCTAGAAGGCGTCTGCCCCCTCGTGCAAGCTTATAGTTGCACAGTAACAAGTAAGCGATGGTGTAACATCGCTGATTTTTTTCCCACCGTAATATTTAAATGCTAGCGCCACACGTATATTAGTACTGATTATCTAGAGGAATGACGCTTCATCATTTCACGATGACCACGCACTCGTCACAGTATGTCGCAAGTTAAGAACACTTCTAAGGATTTGGCACCATTTTAAGATGCTGAGAATAACTGTGATGAGACAACAACAATAATGATGAAACTCTGTCTATTTTGGCTGCTGTAACAAGGTAATGTCCTCGTTCATTGCATCGCACTCACACTGACTCCTAAAAAAGAAACACGGACGGTGCCTCTTATCATAGAAGCTTACCGTAGACACAAAATTTTCCTACTTTTTTCAATGAGTAAAACGAAGGTGATAGTACCACATGATCAGAATCATGTAAACGTTAGGTTTGGTTTGAGAACCCTGCGGAGCCAAATTAAGATTAACATTGCCATAAGTATTCTACTATTTGGTCAAATTCAGCAACAATCGCAGTTCAGTTTGATACAGTTGATTTACCTGGTGAGGCGCGACCACTTTCAGTCACGTCCGGTACCGTCAACTGCGTTCCGGAGTCGGAATATAGGGATTCCGTTGTTGGTAAGCCCAAGGACCCATTGACATGACCGGAACTGTTAGTGATGCTGACCAGGGATTGTTGTGAACCATCAGGTCCGCTACAGCTTTGCATTAACTGAATTTCCCCGGTTAAGTTGTACAAGTGTTTGAGATGCGTTCCTGAATCGATCAGTTTTGTTTTTGCCAGTTTACGTTCCACATCAAGGCTGTTCTGTAACGCAACACATGAAGGTCATAGGTGGAGTACTAAGGAGACTTTAGAAAATATTCACCAGTCATGTGTGTTTAGCTAGAGTATTGACAGCAAACTGTGAGAAATTATGCACTGCATTGTTGATGGGTAGTTTAGCGAATCAAAATTTAAAAAAAATAACATCTATAAAAATGACTAAGTTTTACCTGAACTGTATAGGAATTGCGAGTGGGAATACAAAGGAATTATGCCATCAACAACTGGCTCAGTTCTAAATGTATCGTTCAAATTATACGGGCTACACGGGTTTGATTGTAACAGTTATGATCAGCAAAGTTTGAAGTTATGATTATTCAAACCGTTCAGAACACCTTTTGTTAAGAAGCGGTGTAAATTGTATACAAATTGAGGGACTTTTTTGTAAAGCGATCAACTTCTGGCCCGCTGGTTGAGGGTTTTGATTTGCTTAATCGTTACTTGATGCGTCTAAACAAAGATAAAACCGATCATAAAATTGTGATCAATTGATAAACTGCAAAAGTAATAAATTTTTACAAAGTATCATTTGATCGCATCAACATCTGGTTATGAGCGCACCAGATATATTTGGTCTTAACAATATTCGAAAGGTACATTCAGAGTCGAAATTGTATTATCATGTTGCATTTTGACTAAGGAATTGACTATGTACTAGTAGTGTCCGAGTTTGAAATGAATTTGGCTGTATGTACAATGACAAACGAGGAGCAGTGGCACACGGTTGTGCAAATTTAGATCTTTTGGTTTAAAACAAAGTTTCCTTGCTCAGACATCTGTTATATATACACCGATCTGAAGACGGCGTCACCCAAGTGGTTGTATATAGAAGGAGGTGTGTTCGGTTGGTACAACTCTGATCAGTAAGTGTATAGTGCTCTGCAACAATAACCTGAAAATAGGTGACGCGGTAATTAGTTCTCTAATCACGCTCTTAAAAACAGTTTTACAAGTACAATCCTGGAAACTGATGATAGACCCTAGAGGGCGTAAATACACGCTTGTTTGAATATGTGATGAGTTAAACCGAGTGACTTTTGTTGTTTTGCAAATGAACTTATTTCGGTGATGAAAATTAGACGGTATAGTTGGCAGTCTGCCTGCCACGTAAATAGTAATTGGTTTTGTGCCGTTAGACAACTTTTTTCGAACCCATTTTAAAATCTGTGACTAAATTTAGATGCCCTCGGGATAACTTGTCGTCCAATTTTTATAGAATGTTCCTGAGTAGCTGATCTTTGATTACTTTCAGATTAAGTGTTTCCTAAAGCTGATTTCATTCGAAACAACCCAGTTCTACTTTGGATTCCTCAAGAAACACCAAAACGAATGAATACCACAACAAACGAACTACACAACAATACACTTAACACCACTTATCTTGCATGTACAGAAATATATTCACTTAACGAACGTTGCGTGAACTGCACTACTGGCGGACTTTAACAAAAATGAAACTAAAGTCTAATGTTGTTGTTAAAATCCAACTTATAAGCACTCAGTCTGGGTGCAATAACTGTTGTTCACTTCAGTTCAAAGGAGATCAGCCTGTCGATGTCACCTCGCATTGTATCTACCAATTTAGACGTAACTGCAAAGAAAGTTACATAAGTAGAACTTGGAGATGCTAGGTCTAAATGAATGCAGATTTCCCTATTACCGAAGAACGGCAATATCGTTGAAACACGCAAGCAATCAGTGTCCGCAGTCGCAAGGCACATCGTGACCAATGTTCACGTCATCGACCCGGCTTTTGCATACAGAATTCTGTTACATTATCCCAATCCAAGATTGTTGCGGTTTGTTGAGGCTGTCGCAACCAGTCGACTGAAGTCTACCCTGTGCGTTTAGAAACAGTTGTTCGTGAGGTCGATCCAGCCCTGGACTTGATGACCTTTCTCAACCCAACCCATCGACCGACTATACATCCCACCCACCCCTGATTGTTCGGTTAAAAAAACCGTTTCATGTTATTGTAAATGTCGTAATGAAGAGTCAGTACAACATGCTTGCAGTTTTTGTGTTCTAACGGTCTTGTTCAAACTTCTGTAGGGAACGAACTGTTTTAAGTCCCAAATAAGTTGTTCCTCATCACATACGCACAAACACGAACGCATGCAGACGGTTGCGTTTATCTCATAATAACATATGTGAACTCACTGATCCTGTTAATTGTACACCACTTTTTTTTCTAGCAAATCAGGTTAGCGGAGCGTCAGCAACTTGGGCACCAGTAAGATAAATTGTCAAGTTCCTTGGGATGCTCATAGGTACTTCGAGCGAATACATAAGAGCTTCAGACAACAACTCATACGTTCGGTTGAGTATCACTCACATGCCGGTTCACAACGATACAGCTGTCTGACTGGGAAAAAATCATTTAAATTAATTTGTACACTTGTGGTTTACTAATACCCCGTAGGTTAAGTAGTTATTTAATCTTGATCTTCTGTCGGGTAATTAACAGTCTCGACCAACCCAATTTGTTCACAAAACTCAACGTTCTACTTTGACAAATATGTTTTGTTTTATAGCGTTCAGCCCCACTATGATAACTGACAACAGTTTTTAGCCTTGTTACATAGTACAGTTTATAGTCATATGACCAGCGGTCCAGAGGATGGAAAGTGTTAACGCATGAACAGATATTTCTGATGTGTACATCGCAGTACTACCCACCCAGTAAGTTCTAACGGAACCTGTACCGGTCACAACGAGATATCGGCCTGAGAAGACACATCATGAATTAACTATTTGTTGGGTATTGAGATTTTGTAGCTACAACGAAGGTGTGATAGAAAATTGCGAGGTGCAGTGTTTAGGTGCACTAGCGGACCGTTTGCAGGTCACACATAAAACTTAATGTATACAGATTTTGTAGTTAGGCTGCTGACACAGATGGATCTGGATCAATGAATACACTAACCATCAGTAGATAGTGTTTTTTTCTCAAAGGTTTACTAATGTTCTCTTGATGCATATATGTAAAATGTACCAATAGCTTAAGACCGTTGCAATTTTATGATCGAAGTTGCCATAAAAATAACACTTCTGCCCGGTTCTAGCATATTGTTAACTACATTTTGAATAGTATTGCCTCTCAGTACTGGTTCATTACTACGGACGCTATCGTTATCAAAATGATAAGACGAGAAATCTATTAAATCAAAATAAGGAACAATGCCATGCTTGCAGTGAAACGTTTATTTCCTACATTAATGCGATATTTGACGCCGCATGGCATGCCACTATTATCACTGACGTGGAATTCAGCAAGACATTTTGCGTATTCCAAACTCTGATTATTGATCAATTCTAAACATTGCACCAGCGTATTCTGGCGGCCACCTACTTGCCTGTAACCAAACTGAGTAACTTTGTTTTGTAACCAAACTTTTCAAGGTCACTCAAGCGATTGACCTGGACACTGTAACGAAATCGTTACTCTATCACCAATAGTGTAAACTCTATACCTTTTTCCATACTGGTTTCTCTTTTAGGCATAAGAATGTATCTTTCGTGCAAAAGCCTTTCGCTTTAGTGCAGTAGAATTTCTCCATTGTATTTTCAGGCTATGGAAGTGGCTTGTGATTGGTCTAGTGGACTCATAGTTTGTGGCCTTTCTGATTGCGACTGCACGCATTGGCTGCTGCACTAAGACAATGTCCGAGAGAACACTTGAGTTGTGAAAGCCGTTATGTGGTCCAATCAGGGTATAGAGTCCAGCCCAGATGGGACAGAGAACATAAGCCAATGATTGGACTACATAACGGCCTTCACAACTCAAGTGCTCCCTCGGACATTGTCCTAGCGCAGCAGCCAATGCGTGCAGTCGCAATCAAAAAGGCCGCAAAATATGAGTCCACTAGACCAATCACAAGCCACTTCCACAGCCTGAAAATACAATGAAGAAATGCTACTGCACTAAAACGAAAAGCTGTTGCACGAAAGATACATTCTTATGCCTAAAAGAGAAAGCAGTATGGAAAAAGGTATAGTAACTGTTCACCATGTCTCATTCCAGCAAACGTTCTATGGATTTGCCACCTTGCCTCATAGGTCTTGTAAAACTCCAACTCATTATAGTGATATGAGCCAAGGAGAAACATTTTCCATAGCACCGCTACTTTTGACCCAGTAGAGATGTCCGGAGATTTTTTACTACTGTAGACGGCTAACTTGGTCATCACAAAACTATATATTTCAGCAAACTGGCTAAGATTTCTTTTGTGATCACCGTGTCCTACTAAATTTCATCGTTAACTTAGAGATCAGAAGTTGCTGGTACAGATAAACTCATTAAGTGTTCCTTGAACGTTATGTAAAATTTCCGTGAACAATTAGAAATAATTTAATGTTCATCAAAGCATAACTAAAAATTATAACCAGCGTGGAAATGCATATCGTCATAAGAACAACTCATCAGTAAAGTACTGTTATTCATGAATATCAGAAAACCTCAAAAACTTTCGAATCATTGGCAGTTAATGATATTGTGGCAGCTGAAACAGGACTATCTCAAGAAGAGACTTGATGGTATAAAAAATTTGGTATTGAAGAGACAATACGAAATGCTTGCATCTACCAGTTTTCTCGTTCCAACGGTTTTGTTCATTTCACATTGAGATGCAGGAATCTTGCTTGGGCAGTCAGTCGGCTGCATTATTTAGTGGATTTCATACGGAGCAGTTGGTTAAGTGAGTAACTAGATTCAAACGTGAAATTACCGAGTTTTTAGCGTGGCTTCGTAGCTCAGCCAATGGAACAATTGTCGCGTTTGGGTACATTGTTTGTGTCGCTGGTTCGTATCCAGCCGAAGTCCGAATTGTTCGCAATTGGGTCTCTTCTAAATTATCATATCTGCCGAACTACTTATCGGTAGCCCATTTCATAGTAATTGAAATCTTCAGCTACCAACTCGAACCATTTTGGTGGAAGGCTGAGGTTGTCTTAATGGATTCCTTGCTTCTTTGTATAGTACAAACCAGCGAGGTAAAGTCATAAGCAAATCTACGGTGATTAAATGAACAAAACCTGCTGGGACTGCAGTAAAAAGACGCACACGGAGCTTACAAACTAACACCGCGAAAATGCAAAACCGCGTACGCAATTTGAATCGACAGGAAACTAGTCAAGCAATATCTGTCCAAACACCTCCATCGTCATATTCACGTTCCGAGGATCTAGAAACAGCAAATCAGGCCTTTGTATCAAACTTATGGTTTACTTGTTCTGGTCGAATTTATTAGGAATTTCATTCGGCTAACTAGGAGTATACACACCAGCTAGACCGCAAAGCAAAGAGATATGAAACAGCACAAAATACCAAACCAGCCATAAGTGATGAATATCACCTCAGGGAATGGAATCAGACACGTCGTTATTGGTAGGAAATTCATACTGCTCATTGATGAAAAAGGGTTCACTTAACCATGAACAAGAATAAACTCCACAAGAGGTGAGCACACAACCCGTGTACTGTGAGTGCAAGCTGCTTCATTCATTGTGATTAGTGATGATGTTAGTGATGATAATGATCCACTTGACCAACTTTTCTGAGCGTATTGTGAAGTGGTGATGAGTTTCAGTAACAACCTTTCATCAGCCACTGTCACAGTAGGTATTGAAACACTCTTAGGAAACTCAGGTTTGATGGTTAATGATGATGACTGTTGAGTGAAAGTTGGGGTGTTTGATAGCCGTTTAAATACAATATCGCTATTAGCCGTGTAAATAAACTGACCTTCGCAAACCCGATGTTGAATGAATTCGGTTGTCGACTCAAAAGATCAAACCAACTTGTTAGCGAGTTGTCCACTGCTGCGCTAACAGGCACGGCCACACATGCGATTCGTCGATCGGCTTGTCGCCTATCGAAGCTGCTCGAGCCTGTCTTACAGTCTGACTGATTAGCTGTAAAAATCAAGCAGGCAGGTCTCGGATGTGGAGCCAGCAGCAATCCATTTACATGGCTTCGAAATCGTATGCTAGCTTTCAGAGGCTTTGTATATGATTGGTCCGGTATGTTCATATCTTTGTTGAACACTGTTCGATAAAAGATGTACAAAAATCCTAGTGCAGAAGGATATGGTTTAAAATAACATGGAACAATTCGACAGAAAACAGGTTGATGAACTTAAAATGCAATAAATTCCCCCAGATAATCGTTACTGATTAGGACTCTGAGGTATACCTGTAAACATTTCTAACCCCCGCTGTGCCAAACCCATTGGTTCCTGACCTAGGTGGGTGTGTTCTGAACCTACGGAGGTATACGCTAACGTCAGTTGCTTCATATTTTAATGCCAATCCAGTTTATGGTCGCAACGCAGCTTTTCCATCTGACTCCAAGTTTCGCAATTTTACAAGACTGACGGTGGGGTGGCATAAAATGCACACACGCAAGTCGATGAAATCGACCGTGAGTCAGCAGAATGGAGCTGTTCAGAGTGTCCAAGGGCCACTATCTTATAGTTTTGTTGTTTGCGTGATACTCTTTCAATAACCGACCAATCATGCAAAGCAGCAGCTGTCAAATGCAAATAATTCACGAACATCTCTCACACCGGTAGGGCTGGATTTGCAACCCTACTGAAAGCCAGAGCACACACGTGCAATGCACACCCTTTCCATTTTGGAATGGTTTACTTCTTTTCATTACCACCAGTTGAGCAAGTTAGAGAAGGTCATTCTAGTATGTGAAATGTGACTGCAAATTAATTCACTCCACCTGTGTCAACACTTATGTAACTGTTCAAGTAGAAGAAAATTATTATTATGTTAACAATCTATTCAGGGTATCTTGAGTTGTCCGTGAATCGTCACAGATGTTAGCGATCATTTGTATGATCGAAATCCTTAAGCTAAATCCTTAAGATTACCGGTGTACGTCTTTTTAATTACTAACTGTGTGCAAGTACTAGGTGAAATTCTTCTCTAAAAAGTTCAGTAGAAATTGTATTCTATAAAATAATACTATTCGGTCTTACTGTTATCAACGAACAATTTAGCACGAAAGATTATTTCACTATAAAGGAACTGTGACCTTCCAGATATTGTTTACTACACCAACCTCTCAGTAGGCTAACTAGCAGGTAGAGTAATAATTAGTATTGCGCATTTATACTAATTAGCACGAGATTATGAACATGGTTGACCTCATGGCTTTTGTTGTTGTGAACGGCCAATTCAAGTGCACATACTGTTCTGAAATTGAAGATTTTATCTTTTTGATGACGTCACTTACCTTTTAAGAATCTGGTGTGCGAAAACGGTTGTGAAATCGTTCAGCGAAATCTATCCAAACTCTGTCTTCTTCATCAAGGAGACAACTACTGCGGAAACTAGCGAGCCCTACATATAATTGTTCTTTTCTCGAACACTATCTATTTATATATCTATGTACGCACATATTTATTCCTATCCTACACAGTATTCATAGCCATCGTTATATTTTTTGCTTCCGTTTAGTCGCATTCAAAAATGACCGACAATAACAAGCCATGCAATAGTTCTGTGAGTCTCATTGGCATCCATCTCTCAACATTTTGGAATAATGACCCAGCCGTATGGTTTAAGTTAGCAGAGATGCAGTTCCACACAAGAGGCATTACTCACACCTCTACGATGTTTTCTCACATCATCTCTGCACTGCCAAGCGACATAGTACAGGAAGAGCGTGATACTATTATGTCCCCACATCCAACTGAACCATACGAACATCTCAAATCGGCACTACTCAAACGTACAACAGCATCAGAGCAAAAACGACATGAAGTTTTGATCAGTGGCGAGGATCTCGGTGATCGCAAACCATCTCAACCGCTGCGGAGGCTACAACAGCTACTGGACGAGAGGTCCATAGAGGAAGCGTTATTCCGACAGCACAAACTGTTTCACTTCCTGATTCCATAGGAACCATTGTTAGTGACATATCCAAACCTCTTCCTCGACCATTTGTACCAGCATCCTATCATCGAATAATCTTTGATGCTTTCCATGTTCTCTCGCACTCAAGTATACGGAAAACTGAAACTCATATGCGATCGTTTCATCTGGTCAAGTATCACCGCCGATGTTCGTGAATGGACAAGAACCTGTCTTACTTGCCAGCGTTCTAAGGTATCCCGTCACACTACGACCCCCACTGGTGCATTCACTGCCCCAGACGCTCGATTTTCGCACATTCATATTGACATTGTTGGACCTCTTCCACCATCACATGATTTTACGCATATTTTGACATGTGTAGATCGTTTCACGAGATGGCCCGAAGCTATTCCAATCAAAGATACCACAGCAACCACAGTGGCGCGCGTACTGGTAGAGAGATGGACATAAGTGTTTGGAGCACCTGCAGTTTTAACTACCGATCGAGGAAGACAGTTTCAGTGTCATCTTTTTGATGCACTTACTAAGCTACTTGGCACAAAGCACATCGCAACTACCGCATAGCATCTGTGTGCCAACAGCTTAGTCGAACGATTTCATCGTCAACTGGAAGCTGCGTTGAAGGCCTATGATGATCCGACGAACTGGACGGAACGCCCACCCATCACCCTTCTAGGCATCCGTTCTTCCGTCAAACAGGACATAGGCACTTCCCCCGCAGAACTCGTTTCTGGTACCACCTTACGCATACCAGAACAGTTGGTCACAAGTTCAAACACGTTGGACACCACAGATCCCGCTGATTATGTCCATCGACTCCAAGAGCACATGTCCAACATTAAACCATCGCACCCAAGAACGAACGAGAGGTCGTCATACATTCCATCGGACATGATGACTTGCACACACGTATTTGCCCGTGATGACGTTGTCAAACCTCCTCTATAACAACCGTACGATGGCCCCTATCTTGTCCTCAGTCGTCATGCAAAATACTTCACGATCAAGAAGGGTAACACTAACGATACCATCTCACTGGACAGGTTCAAACCGGCATACATTGAAAAACCTTCGACTGATAAACCACAACAAACGATACAATTGCCAAGTTCAAAGACAGCTGCCAGCAATAAGACATGCATACCATCAACAACAGAGCAGTCATATTCAGCGCCACTACTGCCAACTACCACGAAGTCTGGCAGACGTGTACGATTCACCGACCGTCTACCCTACTACTGACATCGCATTTTGTCCCCAACCAAAACGCTGAAAGGGGGTAATGTGGCGGCACACTGTTGTGTGGTCAAGGCCATATGACTGGACCGACTTACTGTGGCATTTGACCTGAATGTTATGCCCACACATCCATCCCTGAGCGACCCTTACGCGTATGCAGCCGCAGTGACTTCGAGAGACCCACAGGGTGTCAACACCACAGTGGTCAATGTCACGTGCACACACGCATACGTACACACACAGCAGCACACATAACAAACCTCATCCCATAAATTAGCCTATGACACATGACTCAACCCAGTGTCCGCACCGGAGCTGACAAGACAAGACACACATGTGAACACAACTCGTCTGGGTCTCTCGCGCGCCGGTGAGCAGAGCACAGATGCAGTGCTCCGTAGACTACACAGTGTTTCCATCCTGTTGATCCTTACGTTGACATCTCTAGGATTCCATCCCAATACTCCACTAACACACCCACGGATTGTATCTCTGTTTTTTATCCGAACCCTTGCTGTAAGTGCACCTGTTATATTTGTCTGTTATTTACATTACACTTTGGTTACACATCCTTCTGATACTACTTAGATGTTTGGTTTTACCTATACTATTTACAACGTATTGTAATTAGCTAGCCAGCATCCAAAGTGGTTCCATTTGTCAAATTGAGGGTTCCTTTTTACGCAAAATCACGTTGCATCAGTGGTTTCATAACCCTTTTTTTTGTACCTCCTTAGGTGAAGACCCTGCATGCGCAGAGTTATCCTACCTCCAAATAAATGGACTTAATCACTGGAATAAAGAACTCATTTGCGAATTAGTTTTGCTGTTTATCTCGGACACGCTTTAGTCCGTATCCTACCAACCAGTAGGCTATTCGACAGAACTTAAGTAAGACAGCAGGATAATTCTGAACTCATTCACTTACTTAGCTGCACTTAGAGACCGAATCTGTGCAGAACTTTGTGCGGTCAGCTGAGTCACGCGTGTATACTTTGAGACCTGTGACACTTTAAGTGCTCCCAATAGTAAGAACCAGCTTGTTTAGAATTATATACAGCGCAATTGGGACACGCAGTCATTTTATAGACTGTTGCACATTATGAGTGCTACACATAAGGAGGATGAGTGAATTTTTCCTCCATAAATCATGTACATTTAATTCCTCCACTGTTTTTTTTCTAATTCAGCCAAACAACTGACTTTTATTTGTATGATATTCATAAATGAGTTTTTCCCAAAACCATAAAATGTAGCATATTTTGGAATGCAGTAGTTGTTCAGTTACTCGAGAGATGTACAAGCTTGACTATACCATGATTCTTGGGGAGTAAGTTCTCTGAACGCTTAATGGCTATTACCGAACCACCCTGACTCAGAAGCTGGTAACCAGTGCGTACGTAGTTGCGTGACGCAAACCTGGAGCGAACGGATCAATATATCTATGTGTACATATATATATATATATATATAACTTTAATAATTATATCAGTTAGTTTATCTTCTTCGTGGTCTTGGTCCGTAATGAATGTTGCTGTTCTAGTCCGTGAAGCTACAGTGATCTATCATCCATAACCAACATGTGTGCTCAAAAGTGGGTAACCAAGATCACAGTGTACATGGCTTATAACCCTTCGTTCACATTTTTGCTTGCTAATAAGAATAAAACGAAATGTTAGAACCCCTCAACAACGTGCTTCAGCAACCATTTAGAGATCGTGCACTTTTGAACAGAAAGTGACCATATCTGTGGCGTCAGTAGTTTATTAGTTAGAGTGAGAGTTCCTGTAGTAAGTGCGTTTGGATTCGACACTTGACAGTGTGGTCAAGGGATATCAACTCACTGTTTTTGGTATACCAAATCATCGCTTAGCCATAGAATAAGCCACTGCCCTCATTCTGTATTATACGAATGGATCGTCTGACCCTCTGAAGTAGAACAATATCTTCACAGTCCTTCTATCACATTTCAGTCAATCGCTAATAGTTTGCTGTTCATTTGTCAGAATGTTCATTTTTTCATAATTGTGCTGATTTTAGTGGACGGATGAAGGGCACATAGAGGGACGAGTGCGAAAAGTTCACCTGATGAATGACCGGTATTCAGCAAAGGTCACGTGAATTATATTTACCGAAACGTTCATACCAATATCAGACGGCCTCATTTAGTTTGCACGAGTGGTTGCTATGCTACAGCACGCCCCTAAAAATGCTGCACCTCAGGGCAAATTTACCAATGCTTGTCAATGCTTGTCAGATCCACATAGACTTAGGGCTCCGTGGAACCTTGATCACCTGTGTATCCAATGGTGATTTATCTCTAGATATTCCACATCATTTAACAATATAAGGGTAACAAAATGCTTTCCAATATTTCAAAAGACCCGCATAAAACAGTAATCTAATTATTGACTAACCATGTCCGTCAGGGAATTCCACAATAAATGGACATTCCAAATCTGCTGTGTGGCCAACTGCCTCTGGTTGAGCGTTCTCTGGAACCGGCCAGCACACTGATAAAGAAAGGGATCGGTCAACACGAGTGGACCTCAGTTCAACAATTTGTCTAACCTCACAACCAAGGGGAATTGTAGGAAACAAAACACGTGACGGGGAACAAATCAGATGTGCCTCGGTTACACGAATTTGAATTAGAAAACATCGGTACAATGTTCGTTCCAGGGATCCCTCCCCATGGATTAA
Organism: Paragonimus skrjabini miyazakii; assembly: GCA_014338405.1. Taxonomy (NCBI): domain Eukaryota; kingdom Metazoa; phylum Platyhelminthes; class Trematoda; order Plagiorchiida; family Troglotrematidae; genus Paragonimus; species Paragonimus skrjabini miyazakii. Next base: position 39,546 of record JTDE01004281.1, read on the forward strand.
TTCCGGCCTGTCCGATTTCCCAACAGATTTGTTCAGCCAAAGAGGGATTGAGAGCTGGAAGCTGCCCGGTTTACCTGTGAAGTAAAAGGTAGCAGACAACAGTGCAGATCAGTTGTGTTTACCTCTTATGAGTTAACAGGAAATTAAAATAAATTTTATCCACATGCTGACTAATTTTAGGCAAGAATTTGAAAGGTTTGTGTACATTCATTTCAGAAGGTGTTCGTTGTGGTAAACTTGTGCCGTTTTCCTTTATCAAAAAGTATTCATTTACAAGCGAAGCAACTGCATGGTTCTCACAGGTTTCAAACCAAAGAAAACTAACCACGTCCTCTCTACGTTTGAATTGACTTCGCGGATTTGTTGGGTATTGGTCATGGTTTTACAGAGTGTAAACTTTAAAATCGCAACCAGTTATAGTAAGATAACTATGAATCGGAAACGAGGGTATGACAGATTAAGTGAAGTTTGCGTCCAAATTGTGGCTGGCACCCCACGGGAAACGTTCACTTGCAGCTGAGTACGAAAGATTGATCGGAACTTAATAGGCGACACCGTTCGCGAGAATAATGTGGAGTCCAGAATAAAGCTGACACACACTGATAATGAAACTGATTTCGAGCACTTGTTTAGTGTTAAGGACATGCCATAAGTAGATACTATCTGTTGAAACCCAAATGAAACGAAACTGAATATGGGAGGTCAGCAATCCTGTATATCCCGAGGACGTGACATTTGAGAAATACTTCACATGTGGACTAAAACTAAAGACTGGTTAATTTAAACTTCGTCTTTTCATTAAACTCGCTTTTTTGACCGGTTTTATACGCTGGCAACTCAGATAGAGAGAAAATCAGTCACAAACTCTGCCAGGTAACCTAAACTTGCAAATGCTAATTATGATAAAAGCCACATTCAGTGAAGACAATTCGGGTGAAGTATACCGATGTTAAGTTAGCGGAAAACCTAACGCCCCTCAATGCGTCTTTTTCCTGAGTCGATTAGATATGATCATTCGGTCGTGCCTATTGTCTAGTCAGTGGTGCTGTGGTTCACACCACCTCTTCGGTGGAACTTGGCTGGAATATAAGTTTCTGTCATGACAGGATAACATGCTATTACCGAACTCCAACAGAAGTAAAACTGAAGTTTAATGCCTTTTCTTAACCACGCTGGCAGAAAAATGCGGCCAATTCTAATGGGTCTTCAAGTAATACTATCTAAATCCTCTACCACTCACTGGTAAAAGAAAAATCACTGATGTATACTGATGAGTAGTAGAGGAATTCGATTTCCACGTAGACACATCACACGGTGTCCATTCTGTATGATGAAAATTATTTTTTATATTAGACTACTAGCAATTGGTCAGTAGCACGAATAAATTAATTATATAGGTCGTTAATGTCAGTAGCCGGGCGAGGGAGGCGGTGTTGGTGAACACCGACAAAAACGTAACAACTGCTTTTGATACGTGAAAAAATCTCAGTCAGCATTGGCAATAGAAGTTTGTACTCACCAATCTTCAGGTATTCTATGACGCTTATTCCTCTTCAACCCAGCTACAGATAGTTATTCGATTTAAATGTATGAAAATACGAAGCATAGCATCTTTGAACATTTCTCATTATTTCTTGACGGTTTGAATGTAACAAACGTACTAGAAACCTTGTCTGATGGACTGAAACCTGGTTGGGCTTGTGAGCCAAAAGGACGTAGATTTACATATGCGAAAACAAGACAGAAAATCCCCTTTTCCAGTCTCATACCTGCCTGGTTCCCTTCTGACCAAAGGACCAACGATGACCGGTTGAACGACTCATCTTACCGAAGAAGATGACTACAGACATGGTTTAGGTGACTTTTATGGCTTGCTAAATTTGGGTGCTATGTTATCAGCACAAATATACCTTGTTATGTTCGAACGATCCACTATTACAGAGGGTTGATTATGGTTGCAGTCGAGTTTTCCTGTCGATGATCCGAACCAACTGCTATTGCGTTGTATACTGGACGTGTATTGCGGACCTAACATCAGCACTACATGGATATTAATGATGTAGTTATGAATTCTGTTGTTGGCCAACTTCAAATGTACTTCTTATGACCAGACTCATAGAGAGTATACTAAATCAATAGATCGGATCAGTGAAGCTTCGTAATCAGTCGATAAACGCTACATTCACAAAAATCAAACAAGATATCAAAACAGACCTTCTGGCTGCACCAGAAATTTGCGCCAAACAAAGAGAGACCAGTTATAACGATGAGAAAAAATAACATGTTTTTCACTTATATGGGTCTCTTGACAACAAAAAACGACAGTACTTTGCAACATAAGATGTGCCGAAAGAAAACATCGGCCGATCAATAAATTGAATTTTCAACTTTGTGTCTCTTGTGCACACACGGAACTTGATTGGCGTACTAACGTATAGAGTTGAAAAATATGTGCGCCGGTCTATTTGTCGCCTGAACCGTGATTCATTGTTAAAACCTGAAGAATGCTGAAAAGCTCTGAAACGTTATCTCATGAATATCACACTCAACAAGGCCGTCAACCAGGAAGCAAAGAGGGAAACGTTATTTGTGTGCCTGCTTTCAACAATGATAGTGTAAAGCAGCTGCATTTCAGAAAACTAAATCAGAAAACTAAATCTTTTAAATTGGAAGCACGACTGTTCTGTGTTTTAAAGACCCGATTCTTTGTTGATATTGCTCAAATTTCGTCTGTGGAGCTGACCAGATTGATTGAACAATAAAATAATCGTTTGATTAGACCGAAGGCCATCACAACGCGTAGATTGTTGAAGGTTTAATCAACGGAAATGACAGACAGATAACTCTAGCTTCGTCGGCACAGACACAAGACTGTGGTAAGTCAAACTTTCACAGTATTTTACTATCCATTGTAAACTTTCGTCTAATGCGGACACTTGGGGTTAACACCGTCGATATTTTTCGGTTGGAACTATTTGCACAAAATCATTTTGCACCGTCATTGTTTCTCTCGTGTTGATTATAATCTCTTATTACTCCTTCCAAGATAATTTACCCTTGCCTCCACACGTTTTAACTTCCTATCCTTCCTTCCCTCTCTAACTAATTTGCTCCAAACGGCAGCCCACTACCGCTCATCCGACCTTACCTCAGGTGAAAAAAATGTGCGTTTTCCGATTATGAGGACTTCTAGATCTGTTCAACCGTCTCTAAAGGTAACACCGAAACTGTTTTACTAATCACGTTTACACTCAAGCCGTCGGAACTAAATAGACATGTCCGAACGCACTGTCATGTTGCTTAAGTAGTGTATTAATAACGTGTGAATGGTAACAGAATTTGCTTACTGAATATCGATTGGCTATTTCTCCCAGTCTTGAGTAGCCACGATCCACCCCATGCTGCAATCAGCCACTAACAGTTACAAGGATTCTAAAGTGAACATTGTGAAACAGAGGCGTTCTTGAAGTATCCTCCTCTGGCGACAATCTTACCCCTAGGTAGGTGATAGTTAGAAGCGCTACTTTCATCTTGTGCAGTGACTCACGTGGCGTACAACGGAGAACAAATTGAAAGCGATCGTTAATGTTTGTCAATGTTCCCTCGAGAACACCATCAACGTTTGGTGTTAGGAGTGTATCGTTTTGATCCCTAAGCTCCAGCAAACCCTTGCCATTCTTGTTGAACTGATGAACTCCAATCAGGCCAAGAGCCCATCCAACTGGCGCGTTGTCCAAACAGGTTAGGGTTAGTTTCTGAAAGTAAAAAATATGCGATGTTAATCACTGTACTAAGAAATAGGCGGCTGTTATCGCAAAAACAGAGTAACTATCGAGAAACACCTGCTAGATGAACTCAGAAAATCTCTTAATAAAAGACACGTTTTACTTCAACGGAACCAGACCCTCAGTTACCCGTGGGAGGAATTATGTTATCACTTCCATAACGGATGGTTCAGTTTACTGACAGTCCGTCCTACACATGTCACTTCCATTTAAGCCAAACAGAATTAATTCACAAATACATTCGTCAGTGGGACGACAGTAGACCGGGATCGATAGTACAACACCATATCGTTTATTTTGAAGAGCAATACACACATCTTCATTCAAGGGAAGAACAAGCGGTGACACAAAAATAAGCAACATATATGTAAAAAGGTGAATGTGAAAACAAGCTGTCTGTCAAATGTAAGATGCTGTATATAGTTGACAAGTCCTCTCACAAGAATAGCAAGCTTTAATGAGCCAGTGAAATGAAAAATTATTTGTGCCGCCTATAACAAACGGGTTTAGAATTTAAAAAAACTACACGAAAAATGCTAAAAAGAAAATGAGTGAACTGTCAGTCTCACAAAATCAAAAGCTCTTCAGGGCACAAAAGTGCTATCACAGTTAAGGCTCACGCATCAGGACAGAAAAATGTACTTCATAGTGAGACAACTGTCAGATAGGTGGCAACAGTTAACGCCTGGTTCCTCGCATAAATGCGTCGTAGGCTTTTAGGGAACCTAGAACGGTCAGTAGACATAAATCGGTGGCTGCGTAGGAGGGCAGCCCCAGTCGAAGAATAGCGTTACATGAAGAGGGAAATATATTACCACGAAA
>JTDE01004281.1:47242-60043 GCA_014338405.1 Paragonimus skrjabini miyazakii
ACATAGTCTGAGCGCCACTCATATTTGACGGTAAGTTTGGTGATCGAGTAAGTTTTCGGGCTGGTCTTCTTGGAAACAGATCATCCACCCAAATTTGCCCATCCGGACTAGAACTTAAACTTCAGTCGTAGTGGTTATAAAGGGAACATTTCGAATATTGTGTCATCAAGCTGGGGTAGAACCGAAGTGCCAAAAATTCACTCACTTAAGATTTCTGGCCATCTCGAGATTAGAAAGGATAGCCTTTAAACTAATTCTAGTCAATAGCTGGGCGCGTTCACTGTTAACCTGATATTCCAAACACTATTTAACATAGTCAATATAATTACGTCACCGTAAGTAACCTGCGATTCATACGAGCAATATGCTATGAAATCTAGTTCAAGTATTTGCATAACATTTGTTACTTTGACAACCGTACCGACAGCGTCCGTCCAAAACAAACCCTTCCGAAAGTTTCGAACGGTATTGGCTCCCATAGCGAGAAATAAGTTATCTTTCATTGGCTGGTAATTAGCAAAACCCGAACTATCATTACGGCTGGCTGCTTATAAACTGGCATAAAAATACTGTTGTTCTACAAGAGAAGGTGCAACCTATTGACCGTTTGCGTAGTCGCATATTGGATTTTTGTAACCAGTATTCAACTCAGACTTACCTGCGAGACAGTTTGCCGTGGTGTTTGCTCCGCAGGGTTGAGGTCAATGGTGAAGAAGACGTTTCCATCTTTCGGATCAACTGCAATCGACTGACGGATACCAACGGCTAGAATTCGGTGCACGAACAGTTTGGGATTCTCATCACGTGCGGGCTCTTCTTTCATCTCTGACAGTTCAGGCCATTCGGATTGAATTACACTGATGGGCATTTTGTTGACAGTTATTGAAAGTGCAAAGTCATGCACTCCTACCTGGCGTACAAACGAAGATCAGTTTAACTGAATTCTCAGAACGATAGAATTGCAGTAAAAGATCCTTCAAAGGCACATCATTCGGAATACGGAAATGTAAATAATACAATCCTATACGTTTCACGTCTTTAGGCCAGAAGATGCACACACAGTCATTGATGTTTCCTTTGCCAGTGCACCTGCTCTTATCACAGGATAACAAGTATGACGGTGACTAAAGCCGATTATTGGCTAGAATGGAAGAAACCTCAGACCAATCGGATATACCCGCCAATAAAAGTAAAGTGCTGTAGTTAAACAATAGAGTATACTAAATAGGTCGATTAAACACGGTAACTAACATTACGCAACCAATTAGTATGTGGGAACCTACCAAGGTCCAAACGGTATAACTTGGTAAGTTATCAACATTACAAAAACAAGAAAAATGGCACGTCATCCGCTGAGATCCAGTAAGCTATCGGCCAGTAAAGATGGGCGACAAGTTTAATCAACAGATTTGAATATTCATTGTAAATGCAGTTCCGTTTTACACCACAGTACATTCTTATCGGAGCGAAGTCTCGATTTTAATTTTAAAGAGTGTCATTCACCAACATCTAATTATGAACGTTGTTTTGAAGTTCGCTTGAAAAACATAACTTACTTGTGAACTACAGCAATTTCAAACAAGATTGAACGTCACGTATTTAAGTGGAATGACGAAAATCCGATTGCTTCTTGTAGTTATCGTTTACGCCGTCCTTCTAATTTGTCTCTATTGCACCATAGCTGTGATTTGCTACTAAACTGGCAAACAACACAGATGATTTGTCAAATGAGTGTAGTACGTCTACTGACTGGTTGAGCCTGAGCATTTTATTACTCGGATGACTGAATTGCTACTATCGAAGGTATTTGACTGACATTGAATCCCATCACTGTCGTTGTTTTGGTCAGTATGTCCACTCCGGTGCGCTTTTCAACTGGATATTCTTTCTTGTCACTTGTATTCAAGCTGCTGAGTGCCCTTTGTGATTCATTCCGCGGAGACTAAATTAACGCTCACCTTTTCTTGACACGAAAGTTAGTTTAACCAACAATCACAGATATTATAACCACATTCTTCTCCGTACACTTGGTGCAGTCGTTTACAGAAGTGGTTCAGACGAACAGAAAGAGAAGACGGTACGTTTGGTCGCCTGTGAGAGTCCGACCCAACGACTATACCGGCCAATTTTTACACACCGGTAAACGGTTGTTCATCCAATATCAGTCTTTACCTTTACTCTCTAATCACTTCGGACCGATTCGAATACGCTTGCATTCCCAGTATATACTAATATCTCGTGCATCCTTTAAAGTCCGATAGTAGACCTAAGTAAATGCTACAGTCCTTGTAAATGTTCACAGCATAAATTAGCATAAACCCATGAACGGTCGGGCTGTAATTTTTCATTGGATTACAAACATTTTTTGGCAATGTCATATTATGGTCATACTTAACATTTCACTACATATTACACTTTACACCAACCATTTTGGTTGATCTATTCTGAGTACAAGTAGAGGCTTAGCTAAAAATATTCCTCAGTAGATTAATTTATAACTTGATTGATTAGCCTTGGTCACGTGCTCAGTCATTGTGGACAGGAGGAAGCCAGACAATTTCGACTCGAAAGTCGAGGGAAGTGGGCGCTGCACACCTGTGATCGTGGCAGAAATCTCAATGTGAGAGTTTAGTTAATCGGTTATCACCTGCGTAGTTCGGACATTGATTTTGGGCCCGGGACGAGGATAATTACTAGTCGTAAGCTCGACCGACAATAAAACTCTGATCCACAGGGTCTCCTTATAGTATGCAAATCGGAAAGTAAATGGGTGTAAAAACCACAACCTGCCAATTGGGGTGTTTGATTTATTTTCTGGTAGTTTTAGTGAAAATTTCATTATCGTACCCCGAAGGGATTTAGAGACTTAGAGGGCGGAATAGTTTCTTAATTGTTTTACCACCAGCTTCAGATATTCCCCAAAAACTTTCAAAAAGCAATCGTACTGCATTTAATCTATTCATCTCACAGACAAACAAGTCACATATAACTAAGAAAGTTTTAGATGAGACCCAATGATGAAAAGGCAGGGCTTCGCCTGGATTCAAACCAACGACAGAAACACTATGCCTCAAGGCAGCAACCACTCCACCAGCTGAGCTACGAAGCCACGCCAAGAGCTCGAAAAATTTCACATTTGGACTCGATCACCCACCCCGCCTACTGTCTAATACGGAATCCACCAAATGATCCAGGGGATCGACAGCTCCGGCGAGATTTCTCGAATATTTCACGTTGGAGGCATGGTGTTTCTCTCGCTGGTTCGAATCCAGCCAAAGCCCTGATTTTTCACAACCGGGTCTCATTTAAAATCATAAATTTGTCAAACTACTTATTAGTAACTAGGAAAGTATTTGTTTTTGATTACTCTGATAAATAATGAACTAAAGTTTGACATTACTTGTACTCCTTAAAAGATCCCGATTAACATGCCTACCGTTAATATCTCATGCTCTTATTATTTCCAAACGCTTGAATTGGACACTGAAATGTTCACGTCACTGAGTAGGTTTGCCAATTTTGACGTTCATCTTAACAGCGACTTAGTCGGAGGGATGTGGAAACGCCTTCTGGGGGATGGGATTCTTTCCTCCCTGAAACTGTTGTTAGGAAGTTGTCTCCGTCTAGGTTTTGCTTAATGAACTTACATTTACGTCAGTCGGTTATGCCAGATCGATGTGAGCAGTTGGATTAGTGAAAGGAATTTCGAGGCGGAATTAAAAGGTGCGGTAAATTCGGGTGTGTTTGAATAACTTCTTGTCAGTTGGACCAACGTAATGTTGACTGTGTTTCACAATGATTATTTGCTTGTTGTGATTTGTCGAGTTGTGTGGTAACTCAGGAACCCAACGTAATCGTTGAATGGAACTAGCTGAAGAAAATAAAGACCTTCTTTCAGCAATGAATGTATTAGTCTAGGTGTGGAGCATGAATTATGAAGTTTACTGCCCCCAAGACTCGATGCAGAATTTCATCACTGCCTTTCATTTTGGTTCGGTTTCATAAAATTAAACGAATACGTTACGTAAGACAGAACACGAATACAATATTTTCCTTAATACAATTCCGAAGTGACTGTCGATATGAAAAGTTTAGGCTTACCTCAGTCGGTGAAAAACACAAACTTCCTTCCCAATGGAAGTTGGCAGGTATGAATATCTTCCCTTTGGATTTCATTTGTTTACTATTCCGCCTAACAATGGGTTGCCCACTGGATGCTTTGTCAAATTCCTGATTGGAATGAAACGCTTGATTAGTAGGTACTTCAAGACAACGTGCCTGCATGTCCACGAAATTTTTCAGATCAGTTTCTGACTGCTCAAATGGCTGATCACTGATGGAAAATTCCGGATGGTCCGTGAAGTTGAGCTCCACCAGGGCCCCTGTGAGACCTAGATTTTCGATCCCAAACTTAACGAAGCTTGAGCCACCAACATGAACTCCTGTAAAATTGTATGATATATGACAAACGTTATAGGAGTGTAAACAACTTACATCACGAGAACTTGGAAAGATCTCTGCGTATTAACTTGATGGAAAACGGAGGGAAGCATTGGTTACTTCAATATTTTATCATGTAATAAAATGACTGACTATGTAAACTAAACAATAACAAACTTTGTTTTAGAATGCACATTTTGATATCACACTAAGTGGTTGTTTGTGGAGTTCAGTTTTATTGTGTACAAAACCAGATTTTATCAGTCTAATGACCCAAATGCTTAACAAAGGCAAGGTGCAAATGATTTGAATTTGAACTCAAAATGAAATTTAGAACAGCCGGTTCCCCGGCGAATAAAAAACGTAAGTCGTATAGTGTTTTTGGAGTAACATTTTTGGACTGTAACCATACATAGACACATTACCAATTTTATCAGTCAGGGCAATGATTCAAAGGGGGGAAGTTGAGATTTAAAGTAGTGTCAAAAGTATGATGGTAAACAGATATTGGTGAAGAAGTACATGATAATGAAGATAATCAGGATGGCCACAATATCAGAAACAAATATACCTTCAAACACACTGAAACTTTTGGTGTTAAATGGCCAGTACATCACAAAACAGATGGATGCGTTACTAGTAGTTCCAAAAACTCATGGGCAAGACATCATAACTTAAAACCCTACGTCCAATTAAGATAAACAAAGCACATGTTTGTTCCAGCCCTGGTACTTTCGCAATATCTAGTATCACCATTTTTTTCGACTGTAAGCCGTCATATCTTCGTGGCATATTAACTGGGTTACTGATGAATTATCCACGCTGAATTTATCATGCACGTCATCTCCAGACCGCGATTCGTCACTACACCAATTGTTTGAGCTTGTTTATTTACAGGAAATTGCTGTTTGGCTCACTAATTTCGTTACCAAGATGTTATTGCAGTTAAAATGTGGAACACTGTAGGTATATATTCAGTGTAAAATAAATGAAGCGTTACGAACTGCATTTACATGAAGTGATTGTCAACCATTTTCAGTGGTATATTTACTCCACTTGAGATCATAATCCTTAGATTTCCAGGAGCACAACGCATAGTGAATCTGTCAGTATTTGATCGCAGTCAAAACATTCACTGCTGATGGGATTTTTTCGAGTAGTTGGTTAACACTTGTGTACTAACAGCAGTTCAGTATCGCACACTAAACCCATCACCAGTAATAGTATGTTCATGTCAATACATCTCTCAGAAAATTAAACTACCGGAGATAAAACACCTTGGTATGACAGGCAATGGTATAACATTTGCTGTTACTTTTAGCGGTTGCTCCAGAGGATTCCAACAGCTGGACATCCGTTGCATATCCAAGGTCTCTTCAATGTACTCGGTCAACCAGACTTCGCACGTTTGCATTTTATTCTGTTTGAGAAACTAAATCTGTATACTGCGTCCATTGCGAAACCAACAGGACTGTAGACGTTGGAGTTAACCCCTTAGGTTACTAATCCGGTGTTGCATTACACCCAGTGGGCAACCCGGTTGTCTAGCTGTCATTCTGCATAGTGATGCATATTTTCTGAGTTTTTCTACCTGTTTGAGAGATCCTCCAGATACTACATTTAAAGACTCACAGTGTGCTTGTGTACGGACCACACGACATAGGCGAAACACAGTGAATTTTACAGTTTTTCGCGCTGTTGAACAATCTAGATCTCCGACATACCGTGGCTGCGGATTCACACATTTCAAGTCGGCCCTGTTGCAACGTAATAACCAAGATATCAGACGGACTCGATCAAAGCCTTCCTATATTACAGACCTGATCACTCACTAGGTTTGCGCTTCCCGAACTTGTCCGAACTCCCCGAGTCCGATTATTTAGAACATTCAAATGTTCCCCGAAACACAGCCTTGTGATACGTTGAATGACGTTGTAGTGGGACATCATTCCTCGAGGTAAGTAACTAAAATCTGGCGTTAGACAGTTCGAATAAGAAACAGTTTCAGTTGTTGAAATCACTGGAATAAGTTGGAATTAGTACAAAATGGTTACTAATGGGGGAACTTTCATAAGACATTATGCACTAATTCGGAACTTGCCTCCAAAATCGGATAGCTTCGACGAGACACGTACTTTGGGTGCGATAACTGTTCCACAAACAGACAAATTTCTGGTTCGATCATCGTGCGTTTGGAGCACTAAGACAGAATCAAATTTACCCAATCCAAAAGGAGTGCATGTGACCTGAAATAATGGGTTGCAACCGGTTAAAAAGTAACGCATTCAGTTATCGTAATGAATAGTTATCAATGCAACTGTGGGCTCGATGAACAAACGGGCCCTTCGGTTGAAAAAGAGAGATACTTAAAAATCACTATATTTTGTTGGTAAGACCGTTGATCCAACGAGGCCATTTGTTTTCGAGGTCTCTCTCCACATCTTATTCACTCGCAGGTTTAGAGGTTGAATACACTTTTAGACTAGCATTTTACACTGAAAAGAAGCACATACCTGCTTTGTTCTCATTAGAATCCGCTATATGTAAATAACCTAATCCAGCTGACATAACTGAAGACGAACTCAGCAAAAGTCTTACTCGTCCAGTTGTAGTGTGGTGTAATGAGACAGGGCTGCGTTAGAACATTTGGTTTTGTAACTATTAGCTATATACACAAGTAATCAATTATTTTCACATAGGATGCCTCATGCGGCAAAAATGCTGATCGCACAGATATGAGGACTAAACATTAATTGACAACTCAACCCAGAAGATTAGCTGTTGTTTTGTTGAATGCCGAAAGTGTAAATCTTCAGCCAACTACTTCCTCAAAATCAGGCGTTGTCAAATTCCTAGGCGTAGATACCTTGGAATACCTATCGGATTTTTTCACAGTGTTCGCGTATTTCATTTCCACCCTCCACAAATTTCACCTCGTGTAATGAATTCTTTATAATGTTTTAGTACCACTGTGTGCTCAGAAGGTCTGCCAATGTAGTAATACAAGAGGTTTATAGGTTGTGTTAGTGTAATGCCTCTCGGTTTTTTCAGCCGAGGATCGGTTTGAGAATCACAGCTTGGAGTTTCGGTTAATGAAGTCTAACACACAAAGCGGTCAGGCTAGACAAAACTCCTATAATTCACTGAGAGTCAGTGTCTAGTATGGTGGCTTCTGCATCCTTCTATCCAGGTACATACATCTATGTTGATCGATACAACCTAGTTCGAGGTGGTGCGAGTGGTAGACTTTAAAAAAAATCCTACATGCCGATGGATGCGAGTAACCAAATATCATTGTGGGGACTTGATACTGAGCTGTGGTAATAGGCGCACCGTTGGCTCGTACGACTCACTGTGTCCGTGTGAATCGTTTGCCAGAATCCGGGGGGAAGACGCTTACCTCTGCACCAGTATCACTGAGGAAGCGAATTCCCGATTTGCTATCACGAATTGTAGATGACTGGAACGTTTCTATGTCGAGAATAGTTCCTATTTTTCACAATCAGTAAATATTAATGCCTCCTCCGGATGATGTCAAACGCACTGTTCATGCCAGCTTGATTATATAATCTTTGCAGCTACTCATTCATAACATCCTGCCATAAAGCTTAACGAATACACAGTTGAGTAATGTGCTCAAACAACCTTCAAGACTTTGTTGAACGTTTTTTCCCCTTCAGTCTTCAAAATGCACAGTCAGCTATACCGAAGCAAGAGGACTTCCACATTGCCACTTGAGTACCAAGAACGGACAGTTTAGGAGAGTAGCCCACTGGTTTCAATTTTCTGAGCCAAGCATTATGTGATCTAATAACTCATTTATATTCGTTTGAGATTGATGCTCAGATTGACCGATCACTTCAAACAGAGAAACAAGAACCATTATAACTCACACTTAGAGTAAAAGTTGTGTGATTCTAAACCAATATCAACTAAAACTCTCTACTATCAATCAAAATACTGTTAAACAAGTTTAATGACTTTTGCAATTTCAGTTTGAAGAAAAGGCATAATCTTAGAATCATAGATTGGAGTTAATAAGTGGTAGCTGCATCTCCTAGCGAGATTATCCAGTAACCTAATTAGTACTTACAAATAGACGTGGTTAGGCGTCTGCATGTGATACTTTGGTCGTGCTTAATGTGAGATCAATAACGCAGTGGTCAACAAGGTTGGCTGATAAATGCCCTATCTTGATATTATTTCTAACCGTAACAAAAACATGCAATACCGACGAGCTCTAACAAAACCGAACCTCAGGTCTAGTACTTCGTTTCAAAAGAGGATTACTGTGAAGTTCCTCATTACGTGAAAGCTGCAATCATTATCGAGTGATTATCAATTTCTATAGAACAAAATCCTGTACTACTTATCAGCTTAAATAACAAAAACATTTAAGAAACTTCTTGCAAAACTGAGGACAGTTTTACAAAGGAGATCCGAATGAAACATACTGATAAACTGTGACGTGGACACCTGTGAGGGAGTCCATTTTTCCCCGTCCAGAACCGCCTCCTTCCTCGTAAAAGCGATTTTATCCAATCGGAATGAGCGGAACTGTCCAGAACAGTCGAGAGGTAACCTTGGCTACTTTTTACCTGTCCGACTTTTATCCCACTATGCTCATTGGAGGCTTAGTGACGCTAACTACTATATCCGGTAAGTGTCCTTCGATTTTCTCACTCGAGAATATTTGTACGTCACTATGCACCACATCAATATGTTATAATTTTCTCCCTGTCACATACGTTGTTGGAGCGGACCAAAGCTGCTTACAACATTTAAGCAGTTAGGCAAATTTTTCAGCCGGCCTACTACCAAAAGAAGTATCAGACTGGAGTATCACTCTTGTTGAAACATGTCAGTAGTACATATCCATGCCACGGGCGGAATTTTAACCCCGGTAGATGATCTCATAAAGCGGCCATGCTAGCCACTGTTAGTAACCATAAACTAGTCACAACTAACCAGTCATATATAAGCGTTTAGCCACAGTTGCATGTGAACAATGATCAGGCCATCCTGTTGCTTCGAAATCAGATACCGTAACTGTCTTGTTAACCAAATCAGATGGCCTCAGGACTAAGATTTCTCAGTTAGGTTGTAATTATTAAAACTACTGAGTGACGGATGAAGTAACTCTATATCTAATTTCATATATTGATGAGAATTTGGGTATGATACTTTGGTTCATTCTGATATTGGATCAACGGCACAGTAGTCAGTAGGGTTGTTCTGTACTTAGTGCATCTTTCTGAACTTATTAGTTATGAACATTCATCAACAAGATAGCACTGTTGAATTCACGATAGGTAGCTTTTGAACACAAAATTACGATTGATAATTAATAGCCAACATGGTTTCCGTTCAATTAAACACGAATGTTTGCGGTGGCGCGTGTCTAGAAGATGCATGGAATTCGTCATGAAAAGTTCGCGACAACACTCATCCGTTTGTGTGGTCGACTGTCAAACTTCGTTATTTGACCAATTAAGAATATGATAGTTTTTTCTTGTTTGAAGCATTCTATTCACTTTATCAATACATGGTTACTCGCGAAAGCATGTAAGGCAATACACTATAAGACAAACAGTATTGATAAAAATGCATCTGACCCTCTAATTACTCTACTGAGATTCTGCGTTACTCAGTGTAACATATTATCCTTTTTGTACTGTAAGTTAGGATAGCAAAACCTTGTTGACTCTGTTATTAAGTTTCGCAATTGTAGATACCATTTGTTATTTACGATTGTCACCTGACTTCCTCATCAGTTATATTGGTTGGCAAAGTCACTCTGGCCCTATTGAATGGTTGTAAAGTACGTTTTGGAGAGAGTATGTCAAGCGTAAGATGGGACCTAGTAGTTGCTGTAACGTTTTTTGGCACCGCATATAATAATTAAGTTTTACTTGGTCGTCGATTTGCTAGCAATGTTGGATTCATCGATTAGTCGTCACTCAGTTGATAAACTGGAATCTGTGCACAGAAAATCAACAGCTTACTTTAGGTCTGTTGTTAATGATTCTTTTCACAGTAATTTCTCTGTATGCCGGGACTATTTATCACAGTGGTCACCGTTTGCATAATCAAATGCTTTTTGTTGTGATTTGACTAGTTTGTTCCGAGTACATCGTACATAGTCTTAACTTAAGTTGGTTCTAATTCTGGACCTTTTCTGGAAGCTCGTAATCTCCTCATTCTCAATAGACTTGACGCGGTACGCTTGTTTTTAGCGGAGTCCTCTGTTCGTTAAAATTATGTTTTGTTCACAGTGACCCTCGTTCTTTTGTTCGTGAGCAACAATAGCTAGACATTGCGCATTACTCAAGAATGCAAGATAATGTTTCAAGTAGTTTTGAAATTCATGCTTGCAATCAAAGTTGACCTCTCAGAGGTGACTCAATTTAGTCAGTGGAGCATTTTGCCACGTCACAAGTAGTGTCAACTTAGGACAAAACGAAACCTAGCAAAAGCACTACAAACAGCGTTAAATCGTGCAATATAGTTAGACCAAACTTCAAGGCATGTCGCAATTCAACAACATCGTGAATCAACCTGTATATCGACATGTCCAGCCACGGGAACTTCTCCTTCTTCTGGATCCAACCTGATTGTTACAGACATTGGCACTTGGTTTGACAATCGTCTGTCTGTTCTCATGGGTACACCTGCAGGAACAAGTTCGGTGCCATCAGGCTGTTTGAGGATTCTATAAAACGCAGGAGATTCTCCATAATTGGTCAGCCGAATTTGTCTTTTTGCCGGAAGAGCGTGCGCTATCGGACCTAGCGTGAGTCGACGCATATTGAACGCCAGTTTACATGGCGGCAACGTGATATAACATCGAAGCAAGTGTTCTTTATTAAAGTTTTCTGGCCTTTTCACTTGGAATTTGAGGATTTTGGTATGGTCAAGGTCTGATGGCAATTTAAGCTTGAAGATTCCTTGCTTACAGGCACTTAGAGACGGATAATGGATTACTTCACAAGCCAGAATTGAGAAGGGCTCCACAACACCTGCGTTAAAGTTAAAAAAGATGGAATCGTGAAAACTAGTCGTCTAGAGTCACTCATATATTCGTTTAACGGAATATCATTCTCTAGTAATTCAAAATGTTGATCGGGGGGTTTCAAAAACTTGGGAATTTCTACCTGACTCAGAAGTCTTAATCGAGAGGTCAGCGATTGGTGGCGGTAGTTGCATATGATCTCAGGACGATCGGATAACCTAAGTAATACTTACAAGTAAAAGTGGTTGAATAACCAAGTATGAAAAGTGTAAAATCATTGACACAGTGATCAACACTGTTGCTTTATAAAAATGTGGTCGTGATTCACATCTCGGCAGTGACAAGGATACGCATCGCTTATTAGCTCCAAAATAGAAAATTTCGACTGTAATGTCTTTTTTAGTAAAGGTTGCTTGATAAGTTTACTTGATTATGAAAACTGTGACCTATTGTGAAGGATGTCTTGTTTAAACTAGTCAATTCTCCAGTTTATCATCGATAATCTGACAGTCGGCACAGTAGCCATTGTGTTATTTCTGCTCAGTTTCAAAATTGAAGAATAAACAAAATAAGAACGACTAGAGAGCCTTTCCAACCACGCTGGTACGCCAATACTCAACAACCGGTTCAATTTCCTATTAGTGACCATAGAATTCATGGCCTGAAAGAAGGCTTTAGATGGCAATGTCAAGGTCATCAACTGAGCCTACGATCTCAGTGTACGTGCTCACACAATGACTGCAGAAAACTGAGCAAGATGCTGAAGTGTGGGTTTGTCAGGCGGCGTTAGAATCATAGGCACCCTATAAACGTTTCCGTTTCCCCACTGTCCCACCTTTCTTTAGGTTGCTTCATTTGCCTGCTACATATTGATAATTCTTTTGTCCTCAGTTTTCCGACGGAAGTGCAGTTTACGTTTCACTGACAGTCTGATTTGTTCTTTAAACCGTAGGATTGTCTACTATGTGCTCGAATGTCGACTCGCTGGCTGATTTATCAGGGATCAGATTACTCAATTTATTGGCTTATCCGTTTTGCTTAGTTGTTCACTGGTTATCAAAACATATGCAACACAATGCTCTGGACTGTTTCTAATGTATGCATACAGATGTTTCTCTGGTTGTGCGCAACTTGGTTTATCGAAGTGAGAAGACGAATGGAATATTACTTGTCCAGTTCCTCAAACCAAAAGAGTTGGTGGAAAAATGTTATCAGATTATCATGCTTAATATTAAGGCATTCGGGCTACTTAAACGGTAACAAAAAGCACACATCGAAAGTTCATACACAGTCTACGTCGTCGTGCCGTTTGCTGCTCCATGTTACAGTTGTCCAATTATCCTTAATCA
>JTDE01004282.1:0-38486 GCA_014338405.1 Paragonimus skrjabini miyazakii
ACGGGGTTCGTTTATGTTAGAATTATCCAGTAGTGCACATATCTGTCATGGTCGGAAATTTAAAACCAGTCCAAGTTTTAACTAGACGACTGTGTTGACCATTACATCACTCATCTCACTAACAGACCAGATCGTTGATTATTCATGCAATTTCACCTGCATCATTTGCACTATGTGCTTTCAAACAAGAAATCTTTGAGTTAACATTCCACTCTGTGATCGATACAAGCAACATCGGATGGGGTGAAGTGATTCATTCAATGATAACCCAAACAAGAGGGACTCCGTAGTGGAGAACAGATCTGTGAACGATTGCAAAGAAACGTCAACCACTAACAACTTCGTTCCATTATCGAATGGAATTGAAATGCATTAACGTTTCCTCGTAGCAGTATTCTTCGCCTCATGTGTATAATAGCATTCTGTTGGTTGTATTCTGGTTAAGTGCGATAGGGGGCAAAATAACATTTATGCCAATATGTGTACTTGAATAGCTCATCGATTGATAAACTGTCTGTTGATTGAAGGTTACAGTAGATTTATGAATGGAATGTACAATCTGAATGAGTACTTCCGAGTGACAACTGTTTGACTGATTCACAGAAAATTTGCTCAATAATCAAGGATATCCTTATAACACAGCGACTGGGGATTTACAAATGACCAGAGAATTAATGAGCAAAATTAATGCCAGTCAGCCGCATTCAATCAATGTTAAGTTGGTGATTGATTGAGTTGTTTATCAAACATCCGAAAAAAGCTGGAGCAAATGACAGAAGCCGTATACAATAAAGTTGAACATGAACTGTCTCAACTACTCGTTTGCTTAGGACATCTCACTCGATTGATTAGTTATAGACGGTAATGGTCAAAATGTTTTACAGATTAGTAGTGATAATTTCACTGCTCACAAACAAAACTTACGTTTCACATGAAAATGTCTTGGATTGCTCAGGAAGTTCTTGATAGAAGACTTAGGCCAAATGGGAAGAGATAAAACAATTGACGTGGAATTTATTTGCAACTAGATTTGCGGTTCATATCAACGTTGTTAGTCTGTTCCGTACTTCAGGCTTTCATGAACAGACCTGAGTTCGAAAATTCTTCATTGACTCAACACATTTCATACTAGGACACGACGCTAATGTGCCACGCAATTACTCGAAATCAAGGAATATTAACAGTTTGGGACAAGAGGCAGGTTTATCTTCTACTGTCTAAATATATGTGTATTTGGGGAAAGAGAGATTCGTTGATTTGTCGATGCCAATGTTGCGTATGGTCGACCCAGGACAACCGGGCAATAAAGTGAGCGTTACGTTCTGGCCGATATACTGTTGTCTTGGGAGGGAATTACTTTTTCACGCCTTTGCTTGCGAGGAGAGTGATTAATCCACCAACCCAAAATTAAACATCAAATAAATTTTGTTTTCATCCGTTCACTCGGATTTGCACGCGCTTACCAGATTGCTTGGCATGTAAGTTTGACAGATTGTCACTATAATACTTACGGCTAGAACGTTACTACCAGTACTTGGAAATTGAACTGGTGTCGATGAACTCAGACCGATCTACCTACGGCGCAGTGCCACAGTGTAGACTCAAACAAGTTGCACTTTGGACTGAATGTGAAGTTTAAGTTAACTTCATGTAAGTTTCGATAGAAAAGATTAAAAACTGTGGGCTCATAGTTCAGTTTTCAATACTGTTATTTCTAAACAGGGAAGTAAATGATGTGCGAATTCGTACAGGTGTTACCGTGCTTCCAGTATACGTGAGACTTGAGATAAAGCGTCTGAACTTATTGGAAACAACGAGTCGAGTATCGAGGGTTTCACTCATTCTGTCGGTATATACTGGCTACTCAGCTGCGCTCTCGGCGGACACGTTCCATATGTGCATTGAACTGTCCAAATTGACAGACCGTCACATAGCTGTATGTAACACACCCTTCCATTGACAGTAGTTAGTAAGAGAAGCTTAACCAACTGTGTGGTCTTCAGTTACCTTGAAACATCTCAAAAGTACATGTTGCTAATGTCATTCGGACAGTGATTTGTAATATTGCATTACAAATTCTGCATGAAGGGAAAATACACTCATTATATCTTGAGTCTACTCAACATTACCATCCCTGCCATCCATCAAATAATGCAATCATTCAGTACTCGGAAACTACTGCAGCAGTTTTCAAGGTGAGGTCATTTCTCACTAATGCTGTAGTGTACATGAGTAAGATGTTCTAGTTGATTCTTGTTAGGAACAGTCAATGTGAATCACGTTATATCGACTGATCGATACCGTTTCGAGTGGATTAGTTTTGCTGAGTCAATCAGATTGTAGCCACATGGACGAACGCAATCTCAATGCTATCTGAACTGTGATGTGATTCGTTCTAAAGAACCGACAGTCATGTATGACCGTCTCGTCTGATGTGGTCTGAATCTTGTCGACCATAGGTTGTAATCGTTTTGCCATAACTGTGTGGTCTAATACTGACTCGTTTCTTCAATAAACTGTGTCACCATGTCATTCCTCCTTCTCGGTTTCGAGTAGAACGTTTGAGTGCGTGATAAAAGAGACGATGCAACTGTTCCAACTTCTCCGGTAACGAATGCGTTGGCAATGTTGTTATGTCGCACGAATTCAATGACGGTCAAAATTGTCTACTAGAGAGACTAACGAGGCTAGTAGAATGATTCGAAGATCAACATTTAATGCTCAACTTAGTATAGTGCCAATTACGAATTCTATCAAATATTTGATCAGAAGCTTGAATCAGCTTAAGCATTCACTAGCTACATTCACTGGATCAGTTGGTATATCACGGTGAACCCGTGACAGACATCGCTAAATGCATTGTTTTGGTCACAATATATCCATAACATTTCCCTCGCCAATCATTTGACATCTTTACCATTTCCTACAATTTTGTCCTACTCACCAGACTTTCAGCCAAAATATACAATTTTATGCCACCCCATTCGACAGATTTTCATGTTCAGGTTGACACAACACTTTGTCTCAATCGACCATAACGCTTCTTCCAACATCCTCAGTACCAGCGAAAACATGTAACCCTCTGTCCTCATACCTCATAGTGCGTGCCTACATACAGTGGACTGTTCAGTTTTTAGGGCTATTGAATTGTTGCCCACGGATAATCACTGACAATTCCACTCTCGCAAGCACACGGCTTGTCTTCCTGTAACAAAACCTCCCAAGCACTGATGTGAAACCCCGAACCGTTTGTAAAATGTGGATCGGAATTTACATGTCAATGCAAAGCATACGTCGATTCACGTTTAGCACACGAATGCTCCAAACACCATTGTTGTAACTGTATGAATTTGTTAACACGCTTCCGATAAATTCTATGGAAGTCACCTTTGGCGCTCTGTAACAGGTTTGTTCCTATGACACTGATTCAGCAACCACCTTCATGATTGCTGTCTTGCTAGCATTCTATACCCATCTCCACAATATAGACCTTCCTTATAATCGTTAACGAAGCAAGGCATCATCCCGTTAACGATGTCTACCGGTATTCGAAGCTGTTCGGTGATGAAATAGAAATAGTAGGTTGTACCACAAAACAGAAATGTGAAATTACTGTGTTGAACCATGAAATCACTGAGCATTAGAAATTCATGTTTCAGAAGTCGAATCTGACTGGGTTTTCATACAGGATCCATGGGAAATCGGAACATCTAACTAGAGGAGGGAAGTACACTGACGTTGTACTTCATAATCGTAATCAGGATGAAGGCATATTAATGAACTTTTATGTGAGCAAGTATAACATTTCGCCTTCTGTTAGAAAGACGATGCTATGGAATTGACGGAAATGCTTTCAGTTAAACATTTCTATGCTAACAACCAGTTGCCCCACAGGACGTGTAACTCAATATGGTCATTTCTAAACATCACATGATACCAACACACTGGACTTTCTGCATTCTCACACACAACAGCCACACTAGACGGAATGTGCAGTATTTCATACGAACAACCTTCCAAGTCACAGGTCCCAACTCCTGGCAACCTATGTGTCCCTGGAATTTGATTATTTCTCACTGCTCACATATAGGGAGTAGTGTGAATTTAAATTATCCACATGTCAAGGATCACCCATCAAATTGCGTATCAGCATAGTGGACAAACTCTTTATTCCTTCCACCAACTTGTTCACTCAAAGATATATCACATCATACGAACCTTTCGCCAATCATATCGATGTCCTTCATCCGTAGAATCCAGTTCCATTCGAGTCACGCTACTGACTCGACCAGAATGTGAACGACGTCCAGTGCGCAATGATTAATGTCAGACTTTATTGATAGGAATTGTGCTTGTACATGAGAGACAGTAAGACAAGATGGAATATTATCAGCAAGTAGCATTTTCAATAGAGATGTCTATCATGTCAGTTAATCATTCGTGAGGCTCAACTCTCAGCTAACTCAGATATATCACTCAATGTGGATAACGATTCTGATCTGTATACACACATTCACCGTGAGTTGATGGGCTGTGATCTTCCACGAAACATTAGTTCACATCCTATCAATGAATTTGTTTGAACCAACGTTTTCAAATATGCTACCATTGCTAACCTCGACCTGAAACCCTCTGTTGTAGTATGATGACTGCGCATTCAACGCAACAATCAATCTGCTACGACTTTCAGGTTATACAATTCAATCCGATGGTTCGTAATGGTTTATTATACTAAGAACAGTCTTGATAAGACCGTGGTGATAACTGTGTAAACAAAACTGTCTGATGTTTGCGGCAAGATAACCTCCGTACTCATTGTGTCACAGCCATTTGGGTCAGATCGAATCGAACTCCTAGTTCGCTGAAGAAGAAACATCTCCGTAGAAAAACACTCTAGTTTTCCGTGGAAGGAGTTAATTCCGCAGGCGTACCGTATACGCTGTCTGAAAGGAGCAAGACTAACTCTTCTGAAGGATGTCGGTTTTATAAATTGTTGTGCTCGGTTGATTTCCCTGCAATTCCCTTGCTTCTTCGTCCTATCCAGATAGGGTTCTGATCTACTTCTGTGGAAATCACACACCCGTTCACAATCATCACACATAGAAAGTCGCGTCATGTTACCCGTTCCTACCCTCTATCCATACACACCAAGCACAACAATACAATAACTAGCCGTATCCTCAGCAATTATTTACGCATAACTGCACTCCGAAATGTTAGTTGGAGCTAGTTTCTGTCTGCTACCGGAATACCACGGACTTATACTAGTATTGTCCCCTAAATTAACCATAACACAAGAGAAATGGCTCCGAAACGACGCAGGCGAATTGGTTTATTAATCTGGTGAGTTGGTCAACTCCATCAATTGTTATCAGGGGTTTTGTTACGCGTTCACTATTCGCTTGTATCACTTTGAACACTGCACCAGCTACTTCCAGGCGTTTTCGATATCCTACCTCTAGTTAACCTCGTAAGTATTTCAGAATGTTGGTGTACACAAATCAAACATCACCCACAATTTACTGTAGAGATTGTACTTACACAGACATTTCGACCACACCTATTTTGAGGATTTACTAGACTCGAACATCACTCTCACCTGGACTCGTTTGTAGTGCATATCGTTGTGATGGTCACTTCGATGGGATAACTATGTTGCACACTGCGGCGCTGTCCTCACATGAAACATGACCAAACTATCATAAATGAGCGCTCAGCCTATTATCAGGTAACTGATGGTCATTGAGGTTGCCTCATGAGAACATGCGTTGAATTCAATTTCCGATCCTAGCGAGGGTAGATACTATCAAAGAACTTTAACAAAAGTTAAACTCGCGTCTAAACTAACTCTACCAATTACATCACATTGTGTCTCTTGAGTCAGTGAGTAGCTGGGTGAAACTGACTATCTCGGAGAACAGCGGAGTTCAGATTTAGTGCTTCTTATCGAAATAGGCTTACCGGAAAATTTGTATGAAACTGAAAGCCACTTGCAACTATGTCCAACTTCTGAGGTGTATCTGGTCAGTCTTCTGGAACAGGTGAATCTCTAAATTGTCGAATTTCACCCATTTGGACTATATCATATTTCCATATCGAAGGATTGTGATACAGATTGCTTCACATAACAGGACTATCCATTCTGATTGGTTGTACAAACACAGTCTTATTGAGGTGCGATATGTGGGTGTTTTGGTTTTGCGATCAGTAGGCTCTACACATTTGTGAAAACCCTGACATGTGTTTGTTCCTTCTTACTCCAATTCTCCCTGTTACTAATGATTTGGCTGATTATATTCCATATGATATTTTAGTGAGTAGTTATCGACTTGAATCTACGTCTTTCGAAACTAAAATGGATATGTGATAATGCTCCTGTAACGCATATATCCTAATTGTTTGTACCATCCCACCATCATTGATTACGTCTCGTTTGATTGGAGAGGCTAGCTAGTCAGACGTCCTGAACCACTACGTCGGGTTCTAATTTTAATCTACCTAGATGTTATGGGTAACATGACCACGATATAAAATGTAACCAACACATTTCGACGAAACTACATTAATTTCATACACCGGTTTACAATTTCTGTCCTAACATTACCGGGCTACACTTGGTATAGAAGTTTCTGAAGAGCCTGACGAAAAAATAAGATAACCTACCTACCTTTCGGCGACTTCAAATTTAAATCAGGAATTTTTATTATTCAGAACAATTGAGCAATTCCTATCACATGGAAGTAGTTTGAATTTCGTTTAAAAGCCTTAACAATGAAATAAATTTCACATGGGATTATGAAATTCAATAATGGCCATCCCATGCGCCTGTTTTTGCAGGGGACTAACTGTTGTAACTTAGAATACAGCCTACGAGCGCGTAGACAGACAACGGAATAACGGTTATTGAAACAGTAGATAACGGAACAGTGTTCAACGGTTCTGAACGACTGACTACAAAATATGCACGATTAATACGAATCTCCCCAGCCAACCCAACCACTTGAGGCTAACGAACGAACACAGAGAAAAGACTGGCCTCCGGACAGAGCTACTTTATGTCTCTCAATCCGAAAACAACACGGTCACAAACTAGACAACATTTAAAGTTTTGTGACCAATCAGGAAACAAGGACAGAAGTGGACCAGACAAAGATCCAGACAGTACATTGATGTCCCAAGTAAAGTACGTGCGTGTGGGCCGGGCGTCAGGATTTTGCACAAGGGTGATGAAGGACATGGCACATGACCGTGCTGACTATGAAGGTCACTACAATCGGTAGTGAGTTAGGCAATTGCGAAGTCAATAAAACGGTATTTTCTGGGAATTGGTTTCTTCTGCGACACCTCCCTTACGAAGATTGATAGTAGGTCGTCCTCTTCGGGTCAACCTGAATGAGAGTCGGTGGTCGGCGTAGCCGATGGTTCCGGCGTCTGGGAGGACAGTTTGTCTTGTCAGTTAACAGAGGTAAGGTTGACGCTTTGGGAATTTCGAACGTGTCCAGGAGTAGGTAAAATGGTATAGTCCCCTGGTCGCCAAGGATTTCTTCATTGACCCCATGGCGTGGCCGGAGCTGATTGCGATGGCGGACCCAAGTTTCCCCGCAACGGAAATCTCATAAAGCACCTTGCCCCAGCGTCTCTTTATCACACCTTCTGCCCACTGGTTGTGATCGGATCGATAATCGCGGGTGTAGACAGGCGATTGAACTGATAACGGGGCGTGTTTATCTGAAGAAAATTGTCTCTGTACTGATTGCTTAGTCGGGATCATGGAGGTCAGCGTGGTTCGCAGTTTACGATTCATAAGGGCTTGGGCAGGAGATGGTTTACTGTTCAGCAACTTTTTAGGAGTCCTGCGGCGGGCGAGTAGGAGTTGCCGTAGGCTCTCTTCAGACGCCCCCTCCCTACGCGATTTGAGAAGGGCACGTTTGTGTATGTCGACGAAGCGTTTTGCTTGCCCGTTGGACTGCGGATGCTTTAAAGGCGACCGAACGTGTTCAGTGACGTTGCGCCTGCAGAATTCACCAGATTTACCGGGCACGGATTGGGTACCATTGTCAGACACAATGGTTTTGGTGAGTCTAAGCTGACTGCACGGTCGTCGAAGAGTTTTGGAAGTAGCAGTCGCCGTTGCTGAAGTCATCGGTAGGATCTCAGGAATGAGGACACCCTGTTCCTCAAGACGTTTGAGCTCTGGGTTCACGAGTTCCAAAGCTTCGTACGGTACCAGTCTTTTCGGACGAAAGACGGGTTGAGCTCTTGGAGATGGATGTAGGATTGTTTGATTCTGAGAGCAGCGTCCCAGACCTTCCTGAAACATTGGCGCGAACCGTTGGACGATCTCAGTCGTCGCATTGCGTGGTGCGACAGGGGATCACACTTGGTTGCATATTGCTCGAATTGGAAAATCGAGCAGGCCAAGTTGTTCTATCCGATCGAGTCCGAGTAAATTGAGATTCGAGCCAGAGACGTAGCAGGAGCTGTTAATAGTTGTGCCTCGGAATGAAACGCAACACTGCAATTGGCCAGTCAATTACAAAAAGCCGCCACAGGCGCTGGTGGCAGATTGAGACGTCCGTCGAATTGGCGGTCGACCAAGTGTTCTCCAGAGACCCTCTGAAATGACCGTAATATCCGACGCAGTGTCCAACTGCAATCGAACTGGGTAGCCATTTATCACGACCGAAACGAACTTCCGTCGACCGGGAACGTTGACTTGGAAAGTGGTCAGCAGGCTCAGGGATTTGCCAACCGGTTTGGATTTGGGCCTCGATTTGAACTTGGGGTTGTACCGCGATTTGGAGGTAGAGGAACCACTGTAAATGTGCTGGGAATGACAAAATTCGTCCTTGTGTCCCAGTTGACCACACCGAGAGCAACGGTGCCGTCTGAAAGGACAATCACGATGAAAATGCCAGGCGCCGCAATGCCTGCACGGGGACGGAGGTGACTTCTTGGCGTATGAGCGCAGATGATGCGAGCCAAGTTTTGCGGGAAGTGAACCAGGGCTGGGATGCCGTGAGAGATTCTGTGTTCGCGTACCATTGCCCGAACCGTGTGCGAATGAGCCAGAATGTACTGCGTGTACGCCACCAGTGCCGCGTTGGACCATTGCAGCGTCGTGTTTGAGGTTGATTAGGCGATGGCATTCCGTGGTAAGCATCTGAAGCGTCGTCGTGGGATCTTGCTCGCCCTTGTTCAGCAAACCAGTATGGATGTCTGCGTCTTTCGGAGAGTGAAGACCGCAGACGAACACCAGACATTTGAATTGATCCTCAGTAAGCGAACAGAGCTTGACACGCTGGCACTCGCGATTGACCACACCGGCACAAGTGACGTAGTCGTCGTCGTCTGACTTGACCAGTTTCAGACATTGATACCTTGTGTTGAACAAGGAAGACTGGTCACCGCCATAATGCTTTGACTGACTCGACGTCAACGATGCGCTTATTCCGAGCCTGACACACAAAGGAAAAAACCAAGTATTTAATGTGTCTATTCTGAAATCGAGCACTGAGGGCGATAAGTAGAAGACATGTCGTAATGGTCGACGCCAAACAACTGATCTACTCCAAAGAATGATTGGTGATTGGTGGAAAATGCAAGGTGAGCTGATGCATCATAATAATCATCATCATCATAGACAGCAATAAATCAATGATTCACACTGATGCCACACTACCACGAAGAAGAAACAAACCCTGTTTAGAAGAAAAAAATAAAAGGGGATGGGAGGGCACCTAACTACTAAAAATACCTACTTCTATATTCAACCACACAACATGAAGGTGCCTACACCTTGCAAACAAACAACTGAGCTGTAAGTGAAAGTAAGGCGTCACCAGCAAGACAGCTTCCTTACGGTTTTCACTGCCCCGCGTCATTAAGTGCACTCACTTCACAGACAACTCGGACAAACAACAACATTCACGCCACTGAGCTCGGTTTTTCGCCATCTCACCTAATGTCTCAAGCCACCGACTCTGTGAGTCGCGAGGGCTCCATCCCGGAAGACAAACCCGATCTACAGTAGCCAACCTCTTCGTGAACGATTTCATTTGTCTACGCCAAGTCATCATCTGTCCATCTCGCCCTTTGCGCCAATCGACCGCAGCGTCGGCAAACAGTGCTCGGTGTGGCAAACGACTAGCTGGCATCCTTAGTACATGACCCAACCATCTAAGTCTGTGCAAATGTAATGACTGACAGAAAGAACTCGTTTGACAATCATTACCAAACACCCGCTTCCTAACCTCCTCCTTGCACAATCAGGAGAAATCGGGAAACTTTGGAGGAAGCGATTTGACTGCTTAGTGAATTGACCTGCTGACAGTGAGTGGATGGCCGTGAGTGATTAGTCAAAACAATACCCCACGAAATGGCTTGATCTCGCGTTATGCAGAGCTTCAGACAGTCAGTGGACAACCCAGGAACGAAACGATTTTGAATAAAAACGAGTTGCTGGATTGGTCACTAAAGTGTGCTTTCCAGATTCGGATCGTCCGCTTCTCGATTTTATTCACTCCATCTTGGAAAAGGAAGCAGTTTCACAAGTGATCAAGTATGCATTCACCGTATTCTTGTTTAAAGTTGAGGGCTGAGAGCTCGGATATTTAACGCCATACAC
Organism: Paragonimus skrjabini miyazakii; assembly: GCA_014338405.1. Taxonomy (NCBI): domain Eukaryota; kingdom Metazoa; phylum Platyhelminthes; class Trematoda; order Plagiorchiida; family Troglotrematidae; genus Paragonimus; species Paragonimus skrjabini miyazakii. Next base: position 10,628 of record JTDE01004282.1, read on the forward strand.
AAACCGCTGGATTTGTTGAAGGTCGTTTGGTACGTTGGTCGCCCAACGAATGGTACGATGCAGAACATTGAATTCGTTGGAACATATTTGGTTTGTGTATTGGTATGTTCACCGATGCTTTCTCCACGTGGTTTGTTTTGCCCATGACAACCGTCATTCTTTGTGAAGTTGTTCAATGCTCGTTTGTCGTGTTGCGTGAGGTTGTTGGACAGCCTGCTGTGGGTCGTGACTGGGACGATGGTTTGTCGGATTTGGTGTTGTGCCTCTTCTAGCGAACCGTTAGATCCTATTGTGTGCTCCAAGTTTGTCAAGTATTTCTTATTTGTTGCATCTCTTGTATTAAAATTGAGTCATGTGACCAGGAGGTCTTGTTTGTCGTTGCATAGTATGTGATTTGATAGGTTTCTGATCCACGTGTAGTTGCTGGTGCTGGCACTCTTCTTCACCAATTTAGCGGGTTTGGTTCTCGCTACTGGCTGTCCCATCACTATCTCTAACTTCCGTAGCTGATGTTAGTCTGTTATTCGTCTGCAGTTTTCTCTTCCAGTTTTCACGATGTTCTCTTATTTTTGTAACCGATTATGGACATCGGTTATTAACATAGTTAACATCCGACTACCGTTTTGTCTAGCTATTGCCCCAGCTTGTGGATGACTTAGCCGTGGTCTGCAGTTGATACTTAATGGGAGGATGTTTTGACGCAGGCATTCATGCAAAAAGAATAGTTGCTTACGCGTGGAAGCGCCTCTGCATGCAAAGATCTCCCAGCAACGAGCTGTCTTTAGCGTTGTGCGGCCTTGTAGGTTTCTGTTAGTTGTGCACAGTGGTGGTGCTGTTCGTAGCTTTGGCTGATGGTTTTGGTATTGTTATGTCGTTTTTTGCAATTGATCATATTGTTTACGTCAGTAGTAGCACAATTCTAGCGACTTGATTTGGTTCTGATATTTGTCATCGTTCGTTATATGTGTGTCATTTAACTTTCGTCGGAAGAAAGTACACAGCTCATGATACACCCTTTGTTCTCTATCTCGCAATTTTTCTATGCAGTAAACAAAAGCGACCGGTGTAAAATAATCTGTGTTGATTCTGTCTCACCTTTCGGTAGGTACTTCCATACAACAGACGGCCTAAGTGTTAGAAGTACTGAACAGTTCTACATAGAAAAACGTTCATCAGCACTTCACTCACCTCTATGCAGTGGATATTCTGAAGCATTCCTTAAATCGCTATGGAATCCCTAACCACTTGTTAAACGCACACCGTAATTCATGTGTTAGTGCGAGGTATGGGTCTATTTCTCCCCCCAAATACTCTCTGAGGAGTGCAGGTATCGAGGTATCATGTAGTATTCGTGAGTCGTGAATACGTATAAGATTGCACTCATCAACGTTAAGTTCCAGTCGGTTTGTTTGAAGCTAAGTAAATAGAAGGTCAGAATCATTGTACAAGACAAGGGAGTGGTTTACAACATGGCCAAACAAATTTTAGGGCTATCATCAAATAAATGAAAAAGACGGGTAATTGAAGAGGAAGATGGTTAGTAAAGTTTGCAAACAAAGGAACCAAGAATTAAGCCGCAGGTTACCCTACTGAAACAAGACGGGCAGGCAGAAAATGTGCGTACTCCATGAAGACGATTTGTGACTCTAACCGTTGACGGAGATTGCTTTGTACCACATGAAGAAAGGATTTGACCATAGAAAGAGCGTGATGCAACTGGCTAAATGCTCTGGCGAATTCGAGGTATGCATCGACACCATTGCGTTGATCAGCAGTTTTTATCCACTGTTCAGTGGCTATCGATAACTTTATAGCTTATGAACAACCTTCGAGAAAGTCGTGTGCTGCGCTGGCAACGAAGTTTCTGGAGGTCGAATGGCAATAAAGCAGATCGCACATGAGTGCATTCAAAGTGTTCCAGACACTTGATAGTTAGGCGACTGAACGGTAATCACGGAGAGGACTTCGTCTATCACCCCTCAAAACTGGTGTTATGTGTACAACATTCTAGCCCCTAAGTACCGTTATATGCGTGTCCGATCGAGTAATGAGTTAATTAAGACAGTCAGCAAGCTTCTTAACATTCACATAAGTCCCTAGGATGACCACCGCCTGGGATTTAAACTATCTTAAGACACCTGTGTTTAGTCAACACTGCTGAGAAGGAGAAGCAACTAATGATACTATAATACCGTTGACCTTAATAACACTATAGTGTGGTACATGCTCAAATCACGTGACCTACAGTAAGGCTAGTCCGGCTTTCAAAGAGTTTACCTATAAACCACGTACACGGCTCGGTACGTTTGAAAAGTTAGTACTTCGTATATCGTTCTATTTGTGGAAACATCTAAGCGACTCTTGAATAACATCAAAAATATGTCCACCACTTTTTAAATGAATCTTCACGACCTCGGCAAAACACATTTTTCCGGAATGAAACACCCTGATATAACGCACTGCATTATTCGATATAATCCGTTGTATATGTGTAGGAAGTGTATGACTTATTGGACTAGGACAACAGATATATAAGTGACCATAGGGGTTCTATACAACTTACTCCATCCAAAGACTACGATAATGTGACTGTAACAAATACCCTACAATGCCATCCAGTTCAATGACAGATCGAATAAGAAGAACTGATAGAGATTGCCCTAAAACTATTGTGAAAGTAGATAATGGTCATCTGTAACCTTATCATCATAAGAAGCATGACCTAAAGAGCCTAGGATTGGGTATTATTAAAAATTCTGGTAAAGACAATCTAACCTTTGCTTTAGTTAGATCAATTCATAGGATTTGCGAAAAGTGCCAGGAAGGTTTCTCTGTTAACATAATGAAAAACTCCAGCAGAATTGACTGTATATCACAAAAAACTTTCCTGATTTCAACATACTGACAGAAAAGTATATTAGGCCGAACGACCAGTAGTTTGTTAATCGTGTAGATGTACACCTGCTCATGAATCCGCGTACTTATGAATTAATATACGCAAATAATTGTCAATAGACAGAACGGTTTAAATTTACTTTCTTTCTATGTAAATATGTGCGCTTCCATATTGATATATGCATGAATATGTACGGTTGATAAGCAAATATATTCTGGTGTTAATTAGATTCAGAACAGATTTACCCACCAACCAACCAGAAAATTTAATTACTGATGAGTAGTAAAGGATTTTGTTTCTTTCATATAGACTGGACACCACCCACAATTGATCGCAGCTGTCGCGTTCCTATAGGCTTTCCAGTCAGCCCCTTTCAAACAGAAGAAGCACTAGACTCGAGTTTCGTTCTCATTAGAGCTCATCAGTAGTGCATATCCTTGGCACTGTCGGGACTAGAACTCCGGCCACTCTTACATAAGGCAACCGTGTTTACCACCGTGCCACTGACCTCACATTAGGCACGACCGAATTATCATATGTGAACGCTCAACCACTTTCGCTTGTGAGTAATGATCAGGTTGCCCGATCGCCTTGAGAGGAGACACAGTTACTGTCTGTTAACTCCAATCGATGACCCCTAGACTAAGAATTCTCTCCAAGTTGAAATCACAGAAATCCTTGACTTGTTGAGCGGTATATGATCATTGATGAGTAGTAGAGTCTAGTTCCTCTGCGCGAAAGGCGCCGACAGGAAAGTCTATGGGAATGCGACAGCTGCGATCACTTGTGGATGATGTCCAATATACATGAAAAGATTAATTACTCAAGTTATCGTGCTTCCTGGATGTGAAAAGGAACCGATCCCCACGGACAGAAAACCAACCACACACTGCAATCAAATCACGGCTCTCTGGTATCAGGAACCACACACACTGACAGTTGGTGGCATCTGAAACGGATTAGCCTGTCACAGTGAATAATGCCAAAGGACACCTGCGCTATATACAATCACCGCAATTGGCTTGCGCTGCACCGCTTGCAGTTCCACTCACACACCACGTATCCGGTGTAAACCTGAAGGAATAACACCAGTAGGAGTGTGCGTGGGGCCTTTGTGTCCAGCTGGCCAATGCTGGTTAGCCAATTAAATGGCTAGCACGAAAAGGAAACCCTTGTCTCTCGGAAAATAAACAGTGAGAGAGACTGCAATGACTAGATCTGTACTAGGAGGAAAGATATGTAAACTGTAATACAAGAAGCATTTAAGTATACGAATGCATGCTATTGCATTCAAGAGAGGACAAAGTTGGAAAACGAAGCTCAAAGTTGAACTACGAAAAGATCAGACAGACGATTAATCATTCAATACACCAGCAAAGCCCAATAAAAGAGTAGGTAGAAGATCACAGACACCCAAGTTGCTGAAAAGAGGAGCAGATTAGTTGCCTAACGACCATGGTCTTGGTCGATGCAATCATTAACTAAAACAGAACGGATATGCCGGTATGACCTACCTGAGCCTAACGTACTCGTTGTCTCTTCGCCGACGGTGCACTATGAATATACTGATGACCAACTAATCCCAAACGACCAGCGTATTCGTGGCCGTATACATCGCAACAACCTATGGCACCGATGGTTCCTTGCGTACCGCGCGCTTTCGTTCCCGGCCGCGCAATAATTGCTCGTTGAACTCGCGGACGCCCATCCCGATCGTATTCTGGTTCAACACCAAGGATTCCCACCATCTAAAATCAATATTACAACGTGACAGACTCACCTGCACAACATCCTGGTATCTCCGCTATGGACCACCAGGATTTCGCTTACCTGATCTCAGTTGTTCATACAGCAGCTGCTTCGGGATACGGTCATCGTCAATCGGACGGACGTGACCCAACCAATGTAGTTGATTTAACATCAGCATGGCTTCCATCCCGTTCGTGTCCGTTCGCCGAAGTACTTCAGTGTTCGAAACCATGTCCGACTGCCGAATACTCAACGTGCGTCTTAGAAATTGCAAATGAATGCAGCTCAGATAACGCACGTTCCGCCGATACAATGTCCCCGTTTCACTGCAGTACAGCAGTTTGAGGGTGAGTGTCTGGCAGTAGCGTATTTTCGCCTATCCAACCTGCCATGTGCAGCAGATAAGGTGACCCGGTTTATCCTGCGCGATGGCCGATGCATTGTGGTATTTGGTTTCTGTTGTATAGTCATGGGTTTTAGGAGAGCGATTAGGTCCTTCAACCAAAGCTTTTGACTCGAAAGCCAATACCGCAAGGCAGCAGGTGACACACACGCACACATAAGAACTAACATCAGTCAAATAGAACAAGCTCGACAGTCACAACCCAAGACGTTCGGCACATTCACACAGAGGTAATGCTGTGCAGAAAAACCGATCATAAATGCACAGAATAAGATCAGGCAAGAAAATATTAGATTGAACCAAACAAAAAAACACTGACACCATACACAACTAACGCATCACAACGAACAACTGTTCCCCTTTGGCCAATCTGACATGGTTGAACCTGCAAACGAACGAAGTCGCAGTCAGTACAGCCCACCCGATCAAAACAGTACACAAGCCTGACCACCACGCCAAAGTAGCAGAAAATGTTACACACACATGCATACATACATACATCAATGCGCATTCGTTACCAGGACAACCTGATACTAATGCACAAGTCCTTCTGCTGTCAGCGTCTATTTTCAATTCGTTATTATTCCGATAAACTGGATGAGCTTCCGAATTTTCGTTCCGTGGCGAAAATTTCAGCTGAGGCCGATATATCAACAAGTATAGAACGATTGATGATGCTGACCCCTTGTGACTTGTCACATTCAGAACTGAGTGACTCATTTTGATATACGTGATCAATCGGTGGACCAAAACTTGAATTCCTCCGTTGACTCGAGTACACAGTTGCGGCTCCGTTATCTCTATGGAAGTGGTCCGACACCCCCACGAGATTTAAAACATTTACATCTCTTTAGTGATTTGAACAGAACGGTTGGAAGGCGAATATTGGTAGATGCTGGCATTTCGTATTGGCTCGTCAGTACCAGATAACGAATAACACGGAAAACTTTCAATTAAACGTCTGCAATAATTGGAGGGTATGAACAAAGAAACCAACAATAACAAAAAGGTCCATTCATTCGAGAGTTCATGAATGTAATGTTTGACATTGGACGGTAGCGGTGTTTTCAACAGTGACGCTGGGATTCGGGTGGTGGTGAACACCATGACAAGTGGAACCGCGTAGAACGTGCGTCCGCAATAGTTGCCGCAAGAGGGACTTTTAAAAGAATGGTACGTTCAGTTTAAGAACTGTTGAAGTCATTGCGACCGTTAGCTTTTGCTTACCGAATCTCTCAGCAAGTACTTTCGCAAAACGGTCATGGATACCACAATGAGCCAATCGGGTGAGAATATGACAAGTCACAAGGAATCGGCATCATCGATCGATCAACACTTGTTGACATGTCAACTTCTAATTGAAGCCTTCGGGAGAGATCACGCAGCAAAACAAAAGGCCAATCTGGCTTGCAGAATGAAAACCGTCCTTATGGGTACTGACTCATGAGCTCATCAGTATCAGGTTTTCTTGGCAAAGAATGCACATTGATGTTCGTGTGTGTATCCATCTGCGTGTGTGTATGCGTTTTCTGAGAAGTCTTTCACGTTGTAAAATTGATTTTAGATGTTGCCAAGACTTAAAGTTGAGCTGGACGGTCTGGAGAAATACGGTTCGGACGGGCGTCAGCGAGTTCAACGAGCAGTTATTGCACGGCCGGGAACGAAAGGGCGCGGTACGCAAGAGAATCATCTGTGTCATAAGTCGTAGTTACATGAGTTTATGGCGTTGCGAGGTGTGCGGCCACGAATGCGCTGGCATTTTGGGACTAGTAGGTCATCAACTTTTTCATAGTACACCATCGGCCAAACGACAACGAGCACTTTAGGCTCAAGAAGTTTATGTCTGTTATATCCATTATTTTCTTTTTCACATTAATCAACCACTACCGTCGTTTGGAATTCACTGGCTCCAATTTCCAGAAACCTGAGTATCTGTGGCCTTCCACCCTTCCTCTTCCTAAGCTTTGCTGGTGTACTGTCTAGTGAATGTTCTATCCGTTTTCCTCTGGTCCAACTTGTAATTCTGTCTTTCTTTCTACCCTTTCCAGAATGCACTAGCATATACTCGTATACTGAACCATTTCTTCTTAGCATTTCCAATATTTTCCTTCCCAGTTTAAGGTTCACCATTGGAGTCTCTCTCTGTTTACTTCTCGAGAGATATGGAGTACAGTTTCGTGCTAGTCTATGAATTGGCTAACCAGCATTGACCGACTGGACAAAAAGGCTTCAGTCACACATCTACCGGTCTTACTCCTTTTGGGGCTGTCTGGATACGTGATGGGTGAGTGGAGTCACAAGTAGCTCAGCGCAAATCACTTGTGGTGATGGTAATGCGCAGGCGTCCTTTGATTTCGGTCAATGTAGCAGGCTAATCCGAAACGAATGCCGCCAACCGTGTGTGCGTGTATGTGTGGTTATTACATTTGTTGTTTGACCACACAATGTCCATTGAATCTTGCTATATAAACATGCAGATTGCAGTATGTACGTGATAAAATGCAGCGAATTTTGGTCGAGAGAATACGTTGCGCTAAAAACTGTTTCTGTTTTCTCTGTTCGGAATAAGCATAGTCGGCCTGATCAAATCCTACTAGCTTGTCCCATCCGCGGGAATTGAATGTTCCCAATACGCATTCTTGTTTAGTAGACCACTCTGTCTGTAAGGGAGGCGTCATGGACATCGAATTTTGATGCAGTCAAGCCCTTTAAACTGGAACGTCTGCGCAATCCGCCGGATCGTGAAGCGGACGACCAGTAACACCGTTACCGTGTTCGATAAAGTTTTATTTATCCATACGTAGTGTAACAGTTTTCATGATTTAGATGAAGCTCAATTACGAAAGATCTTCGTATCGACTGGATTCGAAGCAGCGACAGAAACAGCAAGGCCGGGCGCGGCATGCGTTCTACCAGCTGAGCTACGAATCAACGCTGGAAGCTCAGAAACAACACATTTGGACCTGGTTGCACACCCAACCAACTATGTCATATGGAACCCAACAAATGATTCAACCGATTGACTGCCCAAGCAGGATTTCTCGATCAGTTCACGCTGGAATCCACCAGTGCTACCGCTGAGCACTGAAATTGTATTGCGTATGGTTTCCACATGACACAGTGTACTGGGCGGGTAACTGAATCCAAATATGAAAACTTCTGATCTCTCGGCGTGACTTCGTAGCTCAATTAGTAGAGCACCCACTGCGTTTGTGCCCGGTGTCTGCCGCTGGTTCGAATCGAACCGAAGCTCAGATTTTTTGCGATTGGGACTCATCTAAACGTATTGTGTCAACGAAGGCTGTCCGGTCAAGCGCCTTGGCACATCTCTAAAGAGAATTAGACAGCAATTAATTATGACAAAAGAGAACGGATTGATAAACAAGACACTCAAACAAAATGAACGGAACCTCGCCATTTCGGACAGTATGAAAATCAGCAAGACTTACAGCACACAGAATAGAGCACAGCCGATTGAACAGTAACTAGCAAGTACTATCAAATGTCTGACAGGACACTAATAAACGCACAACATTTAACCGTCTACGGATTTGGTCAACGTTGTTTATGTCAGCACCCACTGTATGCTCGTGCCTCATACAACGTATTGATCGATAAAACAAAACATATTGTAGGATGGTTGTTTGCAAACTGTTTGGTGGTCTCACAGTTCATCCTCATTATGTTTCCCTTCTGGTCCAATGTGCTCAGTGTAAACAACGCATTTGGGAGTCGGGATAATTTTTGGCAGATGCTTTAGAATGTCCACTTTTACTTTTCTTGCCTATAGGCGTTTGCACACGACATAACTCCATAACCATCCACAGAGTTTAAGCGGCTAGTAAACTGCCGTCTAGTGTAATGGTTAATTTTAATTGGTCTAATGTCTTTGAGTCATCACAACAGACTGAAAATTTGAGGAAGTCACATGTGAAAATTTTTAACGATATACCATTTGGCTATTCTGATGACCAGTGGAACATTCCTCCTCTACCGATCCATGACTGATGAATGGTGACATTGACGGAGTTACACACACGGCAGTGCACGGCAGTACCCACCCGTTCAATCCAAACAAAATAGCGAATTCTGACTCGAGTTTTTACAGGAACCACAGTAACCGCTGAAACCGTTGCAATAACGGTAAATACGAATGATCTAACGTAGACTGAAAACCAGCATTTAGATAAAGTCAACCTAAAGTATGTCTAATTGGTGCATCTTAGTTAAAGGTTTGTAGTCAGGTCGGTATTCCTTTTCTCTAATGTTTCTATTCAAATCTTAGACTTAGGGTTTCCCACCGTGTCCAAGTTGTAGCAAACTGTAACGGGTTGATGGTCTACCAAATATAAGAACTGTTGAAGAGATCATTAGAAATAGTAGAGAGATGAATGACGTCTTTGGTGAAATATCATGAGTAAAATGTTTTCGGCTTATCCATGTCGTTGGAATACAGTTCTTACAATATCCTTCAACGAAAAGGCTTGAGATGGCGCCTTCTTAATATTTTCTGGAATGCCCTTTCAAACCTTCCACTTTCACGATGCGGTTAGTGGGAACCATCTGATGGTGTCTCTTGAAACGGCTTCGTTGGTCGTCATTTCAGCTGTAGCTGTAGCCACAATGTCTGATATCTCTATGGGTTGTGTAACGTTTTGCACACTACTTTCTATTTCAAAATTCTGATTGTTATTCACTTTCCTCAACTTCACGTATACAACCAACGTTTAAACCAACTTAATCGAACTAATCGATAATCAGTAAATACAACTCACTCACTTCTCGGTTCGCGAACCTTGCGTTCTGCCTGTGTTCGGGTCGCGGGTGCACTGAATTTTGGAGAGTTAGAAGCTAACGGGATCACGCGACTATCGCGGCAAAGTTCCTTATTTATCTGTCATTGGGATTACCTCAGCTGTTGACCTCCAAGATTAATTAGGAATGACATGACGGATTGTATCTGTTGGATACTGCATTTAATGTAGTGGAATTATAGATCAAAGCACTTTAACGAACTATTTTGAGTTGACCATTTCCATTTTTATCACCTTTTTGATCTCGAGTTCATACCTGAATTTTGTATAGTGTTTAGATCCACTACAGTTGTCATGCGGTTTTTCACCTACAAGTGTCTGTTGTAACCAGTATAGGAACTCTCAGTACCATCTGTAGACAACTGCATCGGCTGAGATTCAACTGTCAAACAGGAGAGTGTGTGTCAGTAGCTACTAATGGTTTGACAGTAGCACACAGAAAACACGAAGTTCGCGAAATGAGTTCACTTCGTTCAATATTTTCGATCTCAAACGTATGGCAGTAGTGTAAATACGTTTTCGAAATAATTTAACATGTCTTAACAGAATGTCCAGAAATTTTACCTCCACTTGGTCATTCACTGTCCAAGTAGACAGAGTTGTCATGTTTCAGCTCTATATTCTCAATGCTGTTCTCTAGTGAACACTTCGTGCAGTTCCATCAACTACTTGGCTCACAGCTTTCACGGTACTCTTAGGCTTCTGGTTCAGACGGCTAGGTGAAACAGATTATCAACGTGCAACTTGGGCTGGCTTTCAAAACATTTTGATCTCAGCTGCGCCAAATTTAAGCACATTTATGTACACCTAGTAAAGAAATTGAACTGGAGCAGTTTGTTGATTGGAGAATGTTCAGCCAATCAGTGTTTCCATGCAAGCTGCTACAAACGAAATTATGATCAAACTGACGTCAACCAATCGCAGACGGCGATCAGTTACTGTTGAAAGGGTATCTGTTTCAAACAACCGGATTGCTAGATGCAAGGTTGTGGAACAACACATCAACTAACTGGCCAATCAGAAGGCGAAAACGCCTGTCACTCGAGAGCTGTTGTAATTACTATAGTTCATTTAAAAAAAGGTGCTGTTTTTCCAATAAGTTGAGATTACTTACTGCCCCTTAAATTCCTTTTCTGATTGTCTCCCTCGATTGAGGAGCTTAGCACGTGACACGCCTCCCCCAAAATGCACTTTACACTAGCCCGTCTGCTCCCATTCTTAGTGAAGTCGGGTTTCCCTATTTCTTTAACAATGTTGGGAACGATTAAACCAAGCAATATGAGGTAACCCGGACTCAAGACTGTAAACTAGTCGAGATCTGAGTAAATTTCTTTCAAAGGCCTTCATTCTGTCATTGTCATATGCAGTGGCTCTCTGATTACCAGTTAATCTCTCAGAATTTAGCTCGGAGTACGACATTGTGAACGAATAATTCTCTTCCGTATATCACACGAATACCGATTGTGAATACTGGAGAATCCACCAACAGCCTCTTCTGAAACTATAGCAGGTGATTCTAAACCAATGCATCAGCAGTTGCTTCAGAATTGTTCTTGATTCTTCCGAGTATGTTTATCATTCCGTTCATGATAGGCGATAGCTCGTTTTTAACGATAAAATGCGAAACTCGACCTTCGAGTGAATCATTGCCATGCTTGTGTGCGATCTCAGTGTGAACGGCTTTGTGAGAAAGGCTTCAAAGCGTATCCCAATAGTTTGTTTTCTTCCTCAAGCCTTACGGAAAACGGACCGAAGTAATAAATTCCGGTTTTGTAAAACGGTTTCGAATAAGGTGCGTGGTGCGACTATTGGGCAGTGGTGCCAGCATCACAAGGACCTGTTATTTGCTGTATTTAACACAATTTTTACACTTGTAATAAATAATATTTTTGATGGCATCATTCACTGGTACATTGTCGATGATTTTGGTTTTTTACCTGATTTTGTTTTAGTCAGCGTATCAACTTTGTACTATCCATCCCGGAACCCAACACGCAACTCGTTCCGTACCTCGCTAGCTTGATGTTCTTTCTCTGTACACTCTATTTTCCAGGGTGAATATCAATACACAGGGGACAACACGCTGAGTCTTTGTTTCTCCTTGTCGATCGGTTTTCGATAGTGAGCACAGACTGAGTACAATTCTGTTGGACTGGTTCCAACACATTGGAATACTGCCACTGTGGTTCTAATTTCCTTGTTTGTCTTCTACTAAGCAATGTCACTGGTTTTTTGGACACCACTTCGAGCCAGGCACTTCAGTGTCCCAGTGGAACTGTCCTCCTTGGAACTCGACCGATCACCAGATAGTTAAAGGGGCTCGAAGGTCATCGTTTGAAGCGACTGACTCAGTCACTGTTGACAGACTGGAATGGACTGAGAACATGTTGAACAGCTGTATGTTAAGGTAATCGTTTTAGCCGATAAATTTAGTCTTAAAATGCGGTTAACGTTTAACCATCTCCAGAGCGACAAAAATCTGGACGAGTGATATATTCAGAGTCCCATAATTCCTTCAAACTAGCGTCCTAGTAGGAATTATGTTGTTGGCACACTTAACCTGGTTGTCAAGTAACAAGATGTCCGCACAGGCATTTATTTTTACTTCTGTAAAACGTATGATACTATGAACCAGGAGTACCGGACGTTTACCGTTGCCAGATAAACGAATTTTGAATGCGTTCATATTTTCTTTCCACCTGCTAATGGATCAGGCCAAGTAGAGTTGTACACTGCTGAGCGACCACATCTTTCAAAACGATTTAGTTGATTGTCATGCGAGGAATATATAGCTCTTAATATTCGAGAGAAGTTTATCTGAAGTTTTCTGACGAAAATCTAAGCGGATAGGAATTTGAGGTTTATAAGAATCTTTTTAATAGGATCAAATCAGGTCTCTCATCAATAGTGTGTTTGTTTGTTTCAAATGCTCCTGATGGTTCATGTATGAAATCCGGGACAAACAGACAGGCTAAACGCGAGAATAAATAACGCAGTGCAGTGGACTACGAAAAGGTGTTGTTCGACCACAAACGTTTTACTGACAAGTGAATCATCATCATGTGCGAATGTGTGTTACCTTGATTGAACGCTCACCATGTTTGTGAATTTGCTTAGTAGCCCATCTTTACCATATGGCTGACGCAAATAGGTTTACGTATTATTCGGCCTTCTGTTGTCTTCCAATTTCTAACTTGACAATGGGATATGGTGCTTTCCAGCTCAAAATAAATTTGTTGGACTAGTTTAGTAAAAGTCACAGGTTAAATGGTGATATGCATCAAACCGCATATTTTGAGGGTTTTGTTAGGGCGCCCCCCCCCCCTGTTACCGTCCCAAAGCGCCTCCGCCGTGAGAAAGGAAAGAAACGATTGACGTTGTCCTAGTTAGCGGACCTGCTCAGAACGGCCGTGAGGGTGGCCTTGGCTAGTTTTTACCCGGCAGACTTTTTGTTCCGTTGTGCCCATTAGTGAGCCTAACTATTTTTCCCCCGGCAAATGTCCTTCTCTTTTTATGATTCGGGAATATTCTTATGGCCACTGCGCGCCCTGTAAGTACTTTCTCTTTGTCGCCTTCGTCGCACACGTTTTGGGGCGGAACAAGACTATTTTGTTGTACGCGTCTTTTGGTTTTTCTTCGGAGCGAATACGGGGACAGTCGCAATATTTTTATGGACCGAAATTTTCGTGTGAATTATTAACGGGAGGAGAATCCGAATTCTGCCAAGCGAATTACGACAGCAAGGACGAACCAACGTATTGTTTAGGAGGGTTTACAACTTGCCCAACGCAACGGCCGGATTGGTGATTGCATGAAAGTGATGCTATATTTAATTGAATTTCAGCATACCACAGATTCTGTTCTGCAGTATGTTCAATTGTTATTCGAGGTATCGAATTGCCAAAGCGCAGCACAGAAGCATATGACGCGCTTTAATTCATGGGTCACTTAAAACATTCAGTGTCCGTTAAAATTCGGAACACGTTGTTTTATAAACGATACGTAGACGATATTTTTGTTTCATTCGACGACCACTGGCAAGTAACAGTTTTTCACTAGCTGTTAAGTAGTTTGTATAACAAACCTACATTTACCCTTGAATTCGAACAAAACAGGACAATATCATTCCTAGACGTTTAGCTGAAAGGACGCGAGGATAGATCCCTTTCCAGACGTGTTTATCACAAGTCCATGTGGACAGGACAATATCTGTACCTTTAGAGCTTCACATCAATTACACAAAAAACGTGACCTCGTTAAGACTTTGTGTGACGGTTCCAGAAATACCGAAATGAAGTAGTTGAATTAGCTCACCCCCAGAGCTAGCTTCGACGCAACGGTAATAACAACCGGACTAGGCAAAGCTAGTAATTTATCCCTCGAGCGCAATTGTACAACTTATAGTCAGCAATGTAATAAAACAACAGTAATGAGAAATAGGTTCAGTGACAATCACCACACTTTAACAGAATTTGACGTATTGTGACAGAAGATGAGCTAGAAAATGAACGGATGTTTCTACACGATATTCTGATGGAAAATATTTACCCCGAAAGGTTTATCCAAAAGTATTCCATTCCACGACCCACGCAAGTTACAATCATCACTGTTTGTCGCAAGCCTGTCTAGTTAACTCTACCTTTCCGAGGTGATTATGTTTCAGCCCTCATAAAACGCCGTTTTTGTGCAGCACTCAAGTGCATTTACAACGCCGCCCGTCTGGTCTATGTGGATGAAATTACCCATGTTTCAACTACACTTAGAAAGAACGTAGTGTTCTTTTCGCCCAGTCCAACATTGTGTACACGTTTGGCTATGGCTCTGGACTGTCAGGTAGGAAGTGCGAGCATTCCAACTCTTGGCCGAATACCGCAACACAGAGGGGAGGTGCATTCAAAAACCCACGATGAGCGGATGGAGAACGGCGTGGGCGACCAGATGAGTCATCGCTCGACCGGATCGGACCAACGGGCGAGACGTGGCAGCCGAAATAGGATGGATGACCAAATTGAAGGCTCGATTATTCCAACACTCGTGGAGGACAGTGACAGCTGACAGTGGATAGATGGCGGACAGCACGAGCGACCGGACGAGCCATAGCTCAACGAAATCGGATAGACGGACGAGGAATAGCAAGCAGAAAATCCCCGGGTAGAAGGCACCAATCACACACCTAAACCTGGTAGAAGTGCACACGACGCGTGAACGGAAACCTGGGGGTGTTGTGGACTGGAATGCTGACTCATAAACGCGAGCGCGCGCGTAGCATGTGGACTAGCGTGTTGGACAATAAAGATTGTGCTTTATCGGACGCCTTTTCGCTACAGTAAGAACTAGGAGGCAACTCGGCACACGCATTAACAAGAACATAGCGAGATGGCTTTTGAATCCGAGGGTCGGTTGTGCCGTCAGTGTCATTACAAAACACTTTCTACAGACCGGGCACTCACTGGACCTGAGGACCGCCTTTAGAGTGTTCTTTGGGCCTAAATCATAGCGGACTCTTAATATTGCGGAAGCTAGTCGAATACATTGGTTGAATTCCACTGTTTGAGCCCGGAAAAAGTTGGTGGCTAGTCTTTTGCTATGTTGATAAAAATTGTAACTGGTACTCTTTGATTCCATTTTACTTTCGATTTTTTTTCAAACTCGAATTTCCTAGACCGATATATTCTTCATACAACCTAACAACTATTTAACCACCCCTATCCATTTTAAATCCATATTATGTGAATCGATGTACATCCTTTTCAATTATGTTTGATCTGTACAGATTTTTCAACCATGTCTCATCACTTCCGTTCAATCTGTATGGATTTTTAACCATCTCTCCCTCTCTCTCTACCCGTCCGAACCACAACGATTCTATTGTGATGTGTCACATTCTTGTTCTGGTTAATGAGCACTCTTCAGTTGCATCTTGCTGCCTGCGCTTTGGTCACTTGACTGTCTGTCTCGAACATGACTAGATCAATTTCTCGTAGCTGCTTGCTTCACCGCTATATAGTGTGTATGTTAATTTTGCATAAGTAACCTACGAGATACGAACGAAATGTCATTGTGCAAGATACATGCAGCTGTCGGTCTTTTCTCAAGTTTATTGCTGGGATCCAATGTTTCAAAATCTCTGCAGAGAGTTTCAAAATATGCCGGCTAATCTCAGTCAATATTCACTAAACTGTCTTATTTTAGATGAGACCCAATTGTGAAAAATCAGGGCTTCGGCTGGATTCGAACGAGCCACAAAAACACCATGCCTGAACACGGCAAGCGATCTACCAGCTAAACTACGAAGCCAGTAGATCCCGTAGATCATTTGGTGGATTCTATATGAGACAGTGGGACGTGTGGATAACCAAGTCCAAATGTAAAATTTCCGAGCTTCTGGCGTGGCTACGTAGTTCAGCTGGTTAAGGCATGGTGTTTCTGTGGCTGGTTTGAATTCAGCTGAAGCCCTGACTTTTCACAATGGATCTCATCTAAAATCATAAATCTGCTACACTACTTATTAGTAAAACTATCCTATAGCTTGTAATCCTCAGAGAATTAACGTCCTTCCAACTAATGTTACCAAGGAGACCTAACACCAAAAAGAACTAACGAACACATTATAATTATAGTGCTCAAAAATCAAAATTGCATTGTACTTTCTCGTGTACACTAAATGTTATAAGGGTGAATTGTTAAATGAGAGGAAACATAAACTGCACTACAGCTCACTTCACATAACCATCCTGGTGGATTCAGTGTCCTGTTGTATGCAAGTTTTCCCCGTCTTGAGATTGGTAAGTTTAATTGATTTTTATCGGAAAATAAATTGTTCAATGCTCAACTGTGAGCAAACAAATAAGTGGTTAATTAAAAAAATTACTTGAATAAATAAATTTGAATAGACAACATATCAGAGTTGTCATCGATATGAAGCAAAATTGCTCGAGGAAATTATATGAGAAAACTTGTCCAAATGATCTACCAAGGTACAATTTTATGTAAACAAACAGCAAAAACACCACTACTTAAGGCAGCGCTTTTTGTGATGTTGGGGGCTTTAGAAACAAAGCAGACAATATAACGTCAAGCAATAAGTATATATAGCTTTGACCACATTCAAGTTCAACAGAAACAAATCGGGTGCCAACAATATGGACAAACGTGAACTGTACATTTTGACAGTAAATTGAAGACAACGGCTACGGGATCCTCCACGACAGTCGGCGTTTTTCTGCTATTTGAACTTCCAACTTACTAATCACCCAATAATGTGAATTGAATCATTTACTAATACCTCTTGACTCGTTTGGACATTTGTTTACAGAACTTGAAGTATACTTGTGACGTCATTATACAGCCCATACAATGATATTTTATAAATAGAGTGTACCACCGTGGGTCACTTGTCATAACGTGTGTGTGTGTGAATAGATTGTCCGAAATGGATCTTCCTTGAATAGATCTTACCGACACCGACAAAAGTTGGATATCGAACGATTGGAAGACTACAAGACGAAGACCGCTTTCCAGCATGTAGCTTCCGTTTGTCCGCACGACGCTCCTGTATCCACTACCCATTAGGATATGTGGCAATCCATCAAGGAACAGATCACGACGGCAGCCACCGAAACCATCGGTCTCAAATGTCAGAAACATCCGGACTGGTTTGATAACAACAACGTGGTTATTGCCAAATTGGTACGAGAGAAGAATGCCGCATTTGCTGACCCTATAGGGAACCCAGACAATGAAGTGAACAAGGCCACGTTCCAGTCTATTAGCCAACTGGCCGAGCGTGCGCGCGGAATCAAGGACAACTGGTGTATGAAGCAGAGTAAGCAGATGCAACGCTACGCCAAGCGCCGACAACACAATGAGTTCATTGATTTGCACAAAGTGATCCTCAGTATATCCGTCCAATCTGTCAAAGCACTGGTAGACGTGGACACCGGTTGTTCCTGCATCTAGCCAGAGGACATCCTGAAGGTCTGGCGCGAACACTTTGGCAGCTTACTAAACCGTCGTTCTACCATTGATTGGGTGACCGTCAACAGCCTGTCGCAACAGGTCATCCAATCTTTAATTGCTGTTACCGCGTACATGCAAGAGGTACAAAAAACGATCAAACAATTACGCAATAGAGAAGCTGCAGGCGAAGAGTGACTGTGAGGTGACATCCTGAAGAATAGTGGATCGACGCTGGTACATGCACTGCTCCAGCTGGTTCATTACATTTGGGAACATGAGGTAATGCTACGAGATTTCAAAGATGCTGTGGTAGTACCTTTGTTTACAGGTAAGGGAAACAATCAGTGCTCCGACAGCTATCGGGGCATCAGTTCACTGATCTCCGCTGGCAAGGTGCTTGCCAGAATTATCCTGAACCGGCTGAATATGGAGTTATTAGAGACCACTGTTCTTGAGGAGCAATGTGGATTCCGGGCGAGTTGGATTATGATTAACGTGGTGTTTGCCGCTCGACAAAATCAGGAAAAGTTCTGGGAACGGAATCAGCCTCTGTGTGCCCTCTTCGTAGAATTCACCAAGGCGTTCGGTTTCGTTATCCGTGAGGTACTGTGGACGGTGCTTGGTAGGTTTGGATGTCCAATTAAGTTCGTCAGTTTAGTCAGATTGTTGCATGTGAGCATGAGGGCAAAGGTGCAATCGTGTGGATCTAACTCTGATGAATTTGACATTGTCACTGGCATGAGACAGGGTTGTGTGCTAACTTCATCTCTGTTTAGTTTACATTTAACTGTCACCTTAACAGTCGCATTTTAAGACTCTGAGAAGGAAGGTGTTGAGGTACAGTACCGGACGGATGGGCACCTACTGAATATCCGACGTTTCTGCGCCCAAACCCGGTTACATACCCCAACGATGCGCATACTTTATTTCTCAGATGACAGCACACTGCTGGCACACAGCGAGGACAAACCACAGCAAATGGCCACGGCTTTCGTGACCGCGGTATCCAAGCTTGGATTGGATATCAACACAGGCAAGATATTTTACTTTGTTCAGCTTTCTCCTTTTTTATCCTGCTGTATGTACACCTTCGCCCCAAATTATTAATGAGGCCTTTTTTGGAAACTGCGCGAATTTTCGCTACCTGGTTACCAAGTTGTCCACCGATCTGTCGGTTGACCGAGAGCTGAGGGCTCGTGTGATGGAGGCTAGTACTGTTTTCGAACGTCTCGAAAGACGTGTGTGGAAGAACCATAACCTGAAGCTGAACACTAAGCCGTCTGTCAATCGCTCAATGGTGCTGTCTATACTGTTGTATGGCAGTGAAACAGAGACATTGTATCGGCGGAACGTGCGTTATCTGAGCTGCATTCATTTGCAATTTCTAAGACGCACGTTGAGTATTCGGCAGTCGGACATGGTTTCGAACACTGAAGTACTTCGGCGAACGGACACGAACGGGATGGAAGCCATGCTGATGTTAAATCAACTACATTGGTTGGGTCACGTCCGTCCGATTGACGATGACCGTATCCCGAAGCAGCTGCTGTATGAACAACTGAGATCAGGTAAGCGAAATCCTGGTGGTCCATAGCGGAGATACCAGGATGTTGTGCAGGTGAGTCTGTCACGTTGTAATATTGATTTTAGATGGTGGGAATCCTTGGTGTTGAACCAGAATACGATCGGGATGGGCGTCCGCGAGTTCAACGAGCAATTATTGCGCGGCCGGGAACGAAAGCGCGCGGTACGCAAGGAACCAGCGATGCCATAGGTTGTAGTGACATGACTGTAGGTTGTTGCGAGGTGTGCGGCCACGAATAGGCTAGTCGTTTGGGATTAGTTGGTCATCAGCTTATTCATAGTGCATCGTCTGCGGAGAGATGCCGAGTACGTTAATCTCAGGTAGGTCATGTCAGCATATTCATTTTGTTTTGGTTGATGATCGCACCGACCAAGATTATGGTCGTTTGGCGATTAATCCACTCCTCTTTTCAGAAATTTGGGTGTCTGTGGTCTTCTACTTATTCTTTTCTTGGGCTTTGTTGGTGTATTGAACGACAAATCGTTTGCCTGATCTTTCTGTAGTTCAACTGTGAATTTTGTTTTTCAACTTTACCGTCTCTGGACTGAACTAACATGCACTCGTATACTGAAATGCTTCCTGTAATTCATTTTAAATATCTTTCTTCTCCGTTTAGATCTTGTCATTGCAGTCTCCCTCACTGTTTATTTTCCGAGAGATAAGGGTTTCCTTTTCCTGCTAGCCATTCAATTGGCTAACCAGCATTGGCCAGCTGGACACAAAGGCCTCACTAACACACCTACTGGTCTTATTCCTTCGGGTGAGTGGATCCGCAAGTGGTGCAACGTAAGCCACTTGGGGTGATTTTTCAGAGGAAGAGCGTCTTTTGGCTTCTGTTACTGAGGCAGGCTATTCCGTTTCGGATGCCTCGAACAGTTTGTGTATTACTGGTGACCCACTTATCATCTGTGGACGTGATGTTACTGTCAGTGGAGAGTAAGTAATCAATAGAGAGCGGGATATCAAGCTTCATTAGGGATTGACTAAAAGTACTGATGATATGCTTAATAAGAACTATGCGGCGCTGATACTAGTTTCTCTTTATTTCCTTTCATTGGTGCAATTCACTAGGATAAAATCAGTTACTGATCATTGGTTGCTGATTAGTTATCGCTCTCCGAACTCATCACTGAAGCGAATGAAACCAATCAGGATGACTGGTGAGACTACATGTATTTTGGCAAATCAGCTTCTGCGAGTTTATGGGGTTAGATAACAGTACCGAGTTTTCCAGTAATAATAACACCGGAGATCTTCACTTTAACAGTTTAAAGCTTTACTACTGACCAAATGTGAGTAGACGGAGATAATTACAGTTCCACTGGGCAGCATTTGGCAAGACTGACAAACCACATGCTATTACGACCCGATGGTTGAAATGTACTTAATCGGAATCCAGCCAAGTTGGTTCCTGGTATGGAACTGATGAAAGTCTGGTGGGTACTCCGATGGATGCTACAAACGAATACTATGTGTTTCACGTCCAATGCAGCCAATGGTGTTTGATACCCTGAATGTTTCCGGCAAACTTACAGCATTCTGTTTCATCAGTCTACGAAGAAGAACAAGTACTCTTGCCTGCTCACTAAAAACATTTGTTGTTTCAACTTCATTCCAACTACGATTGTGCAATGCAAAGTGAAAGTCTTATCTTCCTTGGGTTAGGCATCCACACTTTTAACGGGCTCTTCCTGACAAACATTTATGCACGATTTCCAAATGTTTTAATATCCTGACCTTTAATGATTACCTAGCCAAACATGTTGATTGCTCACTTTATTCGTAGCATGGTTCGACTGTCTAATCCGAAATATAGGGCTCAAAACGGTGTGCATGCAAATTGACTCTGACTAATCCACTGTGTGGTTTGAATAGCCTATTAGCGATGGTTTCCTGATAAAAGAACATTGTGGTTTGTTTGTAAACAGTTGCAACAAGATCACCCTCCACTTTGATAGAGAAAACGATTTTACGCCTAATGAATGTCGCAAAATCAACTGATGGTTGTGAATGTACTACTCAAACATTTGCACAATCTGTCTGAACCGTGGTATATATTCAAATATAGTGCGTATTGAATGACTTTTCGAATGTGTAATACAACTTGCGTCTAATAAATCCTTCAAAGAGATTTAGACAACAAGTTTGACTTTCCACATGGTAAGATGAGAAATTATCATGAGTTTTGATAGCGCAATCCTCAACACCTGAATTCACCCAAGTCTCTTATGAGATAACTATAGCAAATGTTTATATTCTCTATGTTAAATAATGTTGTTTAGATTGGTTATCTTGTCAAGAAACAAAAGAATATTTTGAGTAATCAGAAAGGGAGTATACGGTTTTGTTAGCTTTTGCTAACTCCATGCCATTTTCCATCTAACACAATGTTTTCGGGCAGTCTCGTTATATTTCTGACTGATCCATTTATGTTTATTTCTGATTAACGATCCGAAACAGTATAGTCGACCTGGGACCAGGAGGCGGAAACATATCAGGTAGGTTAGTCTCCTGCAAAAACAGGCGCATGGGATGACCAATACTAAATTTCCTAATCCTGTGTGAAATTTATTTCATTGTTAAGGCTTTTAAACGAAATTCAAACTACTTCCATGTGATAGGAATTGCTCAATTGTTCTGAATAATAAAAATTCCTGATTTAAATTTGAAGTCGCCGAAAGGTAGGTAGGTTATCTTATTTTTTCGTCAGGCTCTTCAGAAACTTCTATACCAAGTGTAGCCCGGTAATGTTAGGACAGAAATTGTAAACCGGTGTATGAAATTAATGTAGTTTCGTCGAAATGTGTTGGTTACATTTTATATCGTGGTCATGTTACCCATAACATCTAGGTAGATTAAAATTAGAACCCGACGTAGTGGTTCAGGACGTCTGACTAGCTAGCCTCTCCAATCAAACGAGACGTAATCAATGATGGTGGGATGGTACAAACAATTAGGATATATGCGTTACAGGAGCATTATCACATATCCATTTTAGTTTCGAAAGACGTAGATTCAAGTCGATAACTACTCACTAAAATATCATATGGAATATAATCAGCCAAATCATTAGTAACAGGGAGAATTGGAGCAAGAAGGAACAAACACATGTCAGGGTTTTCACAAATGTGTAGAGCCTACTGATCGCAAAACCAAAACACCCACATATCGAACCTCAATAAGACTGTGTTTGTACAACCAATCAGAATGGATAGTCCTATTATGTGAAGCAATCTGTATCACAATCCTTCGATATGGAAATATGATATAGTCTAAATGAGTGAAATTCGACAATTTAGAGATTCACCTGTTCCAGAAGACTGACCAGATACACCTCAGAAGTTGGACATAGTTGCAAGTGGCTTTCAGTTTCATACAAATTTTCCGGTAAGCCTATTTCGATAAGAAGCACTAAATCTGAACTCAGCTGTTCTCCGAGATAGTCAGTTTCACCCAGCTACTCACTGACTCAAGAGACACAATGTGATGTAATTGGTAGAGTTAGTTTAGACGCGAGTTTAACTTTTGTTAAAGTTCTTTGATAGTATCTACCCTCGCTAGGATCGGAAATTGAATTCAACGCATGTTCTCATGAGGCAACCTCAATGACCATCAGTTACCTGATAATAGGCTGAGCGCTCATTTATGATAGTTTGGTCATGTTTCATGTGAGGACAGCGCCGCAGTGTGCAACATAGTTATCCCATCGAAGTGACCATCACAACGATATGCACTACAAACGAGTCCAGGTGAGAGTGATGTTCGAGTCTAGTAAATCCTCAAAATAGGTGTGGTCGAAATGTCTGTGTAAGTACAATCTCTACAGTAAATTGTGGGTGATGTTTGATTTGTGTACACCAACATTCTGAAATACTTACGAGGTTAACTAGAGGTAGGATATCGAAAACGCCTGGAAGTAGCTGGTGCAGTGTTCAAAGTGATACAAGCGAATAGTGAACGCGTAACAAAACCCCTGATAACAATTGATGGAGTTGACCAACTCACCAGATTAATAAACCAATTCGCCTGCGTCGTTTCGGAGCCATTTCTCTTGTGTTATGGTTAATTTAGGGGACAATACTAGTATAAGTCCGTGGTATTCCGGTAGCAGACAGAAACTAGCTCCAACTAACATTTCGGAGTGCAGTTATGCGTAAATAATTGCTGAGGATACGGCTAGTTATTGTATTGTTGTGCTTGGTGTGTATGGATAGAGGGTAGGAACGGGTAACATGACGCGACTTTCTATGTGTGATGATTGTGAACGGGTGTGTGATTTCCACAGAAGTAGATCAGAACCCTATCTGGATAGGACGAAGAAGCAAGGGAATTGCAGGGAAATCAACCGAGCACAACAATTTATAAAACCGACATCCTTCAGAAGAGTTAGTCTTGCTCCTTTCAGACAGCGTATACGGTACGCCTGCGGAATTAACTCCTTCCACGGAAAACTAGAGTGTTTTTCTACGGAGATGTTTCTTCTTCAGCGAACTAGGAGTTCGATTCGATCTGACCCAAATGGCTGTGACACAATGAGTACGGAGGTTATCTTGCCGCAAACATCAGACAGTTTTGTTTACACAGTTATCACCACGGTCTTATCAAGACTGTTCTTAGTATAATAAACCATTACGAACCATCGGATTGAATTGTATAACCTGAAAGTCGTAGCAGATTGATTGTTGCGTTGAATGCGCAGTCATCATACTACAACAGAGGGTTTCAGGTCGAGGTTAGCAATGGTAGCATATTTGAAAACGTTGGTTCAAACAAATTCATTGATAGGATGTGAACTAATGTTTCGTGGAAGATCACAGCCCATCAACTCACGGTGAATGTGTGTATACAGATCAGAATCGTTATCCACATTGAGTGATATATCTGAGTTAGCTGAGAGTTGAGCCTCACGAATGATTAACTGACATGATAGACATCTCTATTGAAAATGCTACTTGCTGATAATATTCCATCTTGTCTTACTGTCTCTCATGTACAAGCACAATTCCTATCAATAAAGTCTGACATTAATCATTGCGCACTGGACGTCGTTCACATTCTGGTCGAGTCAGTAGCGTGACTCGAATGGAACTGGATTCTACGGATGAAGGACATCGATATGATTGGCGAAAGGTTCGTATGATGTGATATATCTTTGAGTGAACAAGTTGGTGGAAGGAATAAAGAGTTTGTCCACTATGCTGATACGCAATTTGATGGGTGATCCTTGACATGTGGATAATTTAAATTCACACTACTCCCTATATGTGAGCAGTGAGAAATAATCAAATTCCAGGGACACATAGGTTGCCAGGAGTTGGGACCTGTGACTTGGAAGGTTGTTCGTATGAAATACTGCACATTCCGTCTAGTGTGGCTGTTGTGTGTGAGAATGCAGAAAGTCCAGTGTGTTGGTATCATGTGATGTTTAGAAATGACCATATTGAGTTACACGTCCTGTGGGGCAACTGGTTGTTAGCATAGAAATGTTTAACTGAAAGCATTTCCGTCAATTCCATAGCATCGTCTTTCTAACAGAAGGCGAAATGTTATACTTGCTCACATAAAAGTTCATTAATATGCCTTCATCCTGATTACGATTATGAAGTACAACGTCAGTGTACTTCCCTCCTCTAGTTAGATGTTCCGATTTCCCATGGATCCTGTATGAAAACCCAGTCAGATTCGACTTCTGAAACATGAATTTCTAATGCTCAGTGATTTCATGGTTCAACACAGTAATTTCACATTTCTGTTTTGTGGTACAACCTACTATTTCTATTTCATCACCGAACAGCTTCGAATACCGGTAGACATCGTTAACGGGATGATGCCTTGCTTCGTTAACGATTATAAGGAAGGTCTATATTGTGGAGATGGGTATAGAATGCTAGCAAGACAGCAATCATGAAGGTGGTTGCTGAATCAGTGTCATAGGAACAAACCTGTTACAGAGCGCCAAAGGTGACTTCCATAGAATTTATCGGAAGCGTGTTAACAAATTCATACAGTTACAACAATGGTGTTTGGAGCATTCGTGTGCTAAACGTGAATCGACGTATGCTTTGCATTGACATGTAAATTCCGATCCACATTTTACAAACGGTTCGGGGTTTCACATCAGTGCTTGGGAGGTTTTGTTACAGGAAGACAAGCCGTGTGCTTGCGAGAGTGGAATTGTCAGTGATTATCCGTGGGCAACAATTCAATAGCCCTAAAAACTGAACAGTCCACTGTATGTAGGCACGCACTATGAGGTATGAGGACAGAGGGTTACATGTTTTCGCTGGTACTGAGGATGTTGGAAGAAGCGTTATGGTCGATTGAGACAAAGTGTTGTGTCAACCTGAACATGAAAATCTGTCGAATGGGGTGGCATAAAATTGTATATTTTGGCTGAAAGTCTGGTGAGTAGGACAAAATTGTAGGAAATGGTAAAGATGTCAAATGATTGGCGAGGGAAATGTTATGGATATATTGTGACCAAAACAATGCATTTAGCGATGTCTGTCACGGGTTCACCGTGATATACCAACTGATCCAGTGAATGTAGCTAGTGAATGCTTAAGCTGATTCAAGCTTCTGATCAAATATTTGATAGAATTCGTAATTGGCACTATACTAAGTTGAGCATTAAATGTTGATCTTCGAATCATTCTACTAGCCTCGTTAGTCTCTCTAGTAGACAATTTTGACCGTCATTGAATTCGTGCGACATAACAACATTGCCAACGCATTCGTTACCGGAGAAGTTGGAACAGTTGCATCGTCTCTTTTATCACGCACTCAAACGTTCTACTCGAAACCGAGAAGGAGGAATGACATGGTGACACAGTTTATTGAAGAAACGAGTCAGTATTAGACCACACAGTTATGGCAAAACGATTACAACCTATGGTCGACAAGATTCAGACCACATCAGACGAGACGGTCATACATGACTGTCGGTTCTTTAGAACGAATCACATCACAGTTCAGATAGCATTGAGATTGCGTTCGTCCATGTGGCTACAATCTGATTGACTCAGCAAAACTAATCCACTCGAAACGGTATCGATCAGTCGATATAACGTGATTCACATTGACTGTTCCTAACAAGAATCAACTAGAACATCTTACTCATGTACACTACAGCATTAGTGAGAAATGACCTCACCTTGAAAACTGCTGCAGTAGTTTCCGAGTACTGAATGATTGCATTATTTGATGGATGGCAGGGATGGTAATGTTGAGTAGACTCAAGATATAATGAGTGTATTTTCCCTTCATGCAGAATTTGTAATGCAATATTACAAATCACTGTCCGAATGACATTAGCAACATGTACTTTTGAGATGTTTCAAGGTAACTGAAGACCACACAGTTGGTTAAGCTTCTCTTACTAACTACTGTCAATGGAAGGGTGTGTTACATACAGCTATGTGACGGTCTGTCAATTTGGACAGTTCAATGCACATATGGAACGTGTCCGCCGAGAGCGCAGCTGAGTAGCCAGTATATACCGACAGAATGAGTGAAACCCTCGATACTCGACTCGTTGTTTCCAATAAGTTCAGACGCTTTATCTCAAGTCTCACGTATACTGGAAGCACGGTAACACCTGTACGAATTCGCACATCATTTACTTCCCTGTTTAGAAATAACAGTATTGAAAACTGAACTATGAGCCCACAGTTTTTAATCTTTTCTATCGAAACTTACATGAAGTTAACTTAAACTTCACATTCAGTCCAAAGTGCAACTTGTTTGAGTCTACACTGTGGCACTGCGCCGTAGGTAGATCGGTCTGAGTTCATCGACACCAGTTCAATTTCCAAGTACTGGTAGTAACGTTCTAGCCGTAAGTATTATAGTGACAATCTGTCAAAACTACAGGCCAAGCAATCTGGTAAGCGAGTGCAAATCCGACTGAACGGATGAAAACAAAATTTATTTAATGTTTAATTTTGGGTTGGTGGATTAATCACTCTCCTCGCAAGCAAACGTGTGGCAAAGTAAGTCCCTCTCAAGACAAGAGTATATCGGCCAGAACGTAACGCTCACTTTATTGCCCGGTTGTCCTGGGTCGATTATACGCAACATTGACATCGACAAATCAACGAATCTCTCTCTCCCCAAATACACATATATTTAGACAATAGAAGATAAATCTGCCTCCTGTCCCAAACTGTTAATATTCCTTGATTTCGAGTAACTGCACGGCACATTAGCGTCGTGTCCTAGTATGAAATGTGTTGAGTCAATGAAGAATTATCAAACTCACATCTGTTCATGAAAGCATGAAGTACGGAACAGACTAACAACGTTGATATGAACCGCAAATCTGGTTGCCAATGAAGTCCACGTCAATTGTTTTATCTCTTCCCATTTGGCCTAAGTCTTCTATCAAGAACTTCCTGAGCAATCTAAGACATTTTCATGTGAAACGTAAGTTTTGTTTGTGAGCAGTGAAATTA
>JTDE01004283.1:18167-48040 GCA_014338405.1 Paragonimus skrjabini miyazakii
GCAACACCTACTTTCAGTTGTCTGCTCGCCTCTCCAATGTAGCAATGTTGCAATCACCGCATTTGATTACGTAAACACAATCTGTTTGGCCGCCCATAGAAACTCGTTATTTAGGATGCATCACCAATCGTTCTAGGGTATTATCTGAGCGAAATACAATCTGGATAGCATACTCAGAAAGGATAGAGCGAATTTTTCATACGTTTGTTCACGATACGGTATTTTGACTAGAATTGAACTTTCTGGTCGTTTTGGTCTTCTCCTTGGTTGACATGCGCTTAATTGTGTTATCAATAAATACGTTTGAATATTGATTAGCGGCTAGCCTTTCTTTAATGTGAGAAATGTCTGTTGTCTTGGAGAATTCAGTGGTGCATATCTTAGTAACCCTATTGACGGGTTATTTGAAGACTGTTCTCTTCATGCCGATTGATACCAGACCGTTTGATGGTTATTCAGAGCATTCCCGAATGGCCTCATGGGTTGGTGACTTGATGACATAATGGCGGATGTTTAAAGAGTCGAATTAGTAGCATTGAAAAGAGGCATAAATGATGGTCACCGTATAGATTAATGCACTTTTTATGCAGGGTTCTTGATTTCACAACGTTTCTTTGGACTGACCTTGCGTGTCTGTCTTGGTTGGTTAGCATTGAAATATATTTTTACTGTAATTCGTTCTTAATTGCGCTTCCAGACCTGTGGCGCATTTTCCTGGATGAATGTATTGTTCACAAAGAAGTGGAAGTTCAGGTTCGTTCATTCCTTTTTCTAGTAGTTTTCCCTCGTTGCCCCGTAAACGTCGGCCAAGTCTCCGATACGACGGAAGTCTAGTTTGAGCATTTCCCTCTATAGGAGTGTCCGACTCATCTTTTATACTGCGTCTTGAGTGGTATTTTGGTATGAGTAATTAATTGTTTTGTGGATCCCGAATGTGGTAAGCTGGCTGACTAGTAGTATACAGAGGATTCAACCTTGCCTATGTTTTTGAGTTGCCGCTCAATGTTTGCTTTTGGCGCATTCTGCTTCCTGATTTAGAGGTCTAATTAATTTTCCGGTCAACTCACTATAATCTGTTGTTGTTTGATCACAATAATCTCCGTTGGTTAGCTTTCCTGAGACTTTTAAAACGCAGCCAATGATGCAATTCTTAGGTGTATTTTGGAAACCTCTGACTTCGCGATCAATAGCCCAAATAGTCGAAGTGCTTTGTATACGCTTATTAGACCATGCTCTCCACACGCCGATGGAGTGTCTGCCACATCCGACGTTATTTGATGATCTCGTCAGCATTTGAGAGGAATCTCAAATCTGAACAGTGGTGCGATCACTCCCTGCGCACGTGCGTTGTACCGAGGGTACCGTGATTCGGGTTGCTTTTGATTATGATAGTTGTCCACGAAGTTTCGAATTAATAAACCAACACATATGCACATATACAGGCATATATATATGCACATACAGGCATGATGTTTCTGTCGCTGGTTCGAATCCAGCTCAAGCCCTGACTTTTCACAGTTAGGTCTCATCTAAAAACATATACATAACATGAATAAATAACTGGGAAAAAAGCAGTGGTACTCCATGAAGACGAATAAACGCCTACAATTTCACGAATACATGCTCACCATTTACTCCCATACACTGCCATATCCCACTCTATGTGCTTTCGCTACCCTCATAGGCTCTTCGTCAGCTTGACGTAGTGCTACAAGTTGACAGTGTGACTACCTTGGTAGGTAAAGTAGTCAGCAGTCTCACGCGGCCTATCTACAGCAACATAGATGGGAACGAGTCTAACTTAGTTTTGTGGCAGTGTTCTTAACTTGGAATGTGTAAAGTGCATATTCTGCAGATTAGTCATATCATTCAACCGATTCACCATAGTTTGAATGTTGTTTGCAGAAGAACTTGGAAAAGCACTTTCGTTCGCATGCTCAATATCGGTCGGTTTACTCTGTTACAAGCTACACCTGGACCCTCCATTTGTTCTTCGCAGAAGTACTTCTATCGTGCATTTTGATAGAGAGGAAACATACTTCTACGCAGTACGTATTACAGAGTCTTCGTGAATATCCATTTGAATTTAATTACTTTGCCTCTGTTTTTAAAAAGCTTACACTACAAATAACTAAAGACAGGGTCTGAATTTTTCGCGCGGATTTCAACATGGCCTGTCGTTAACGCTTGTGCATTGAACGGGGGGTTATATTGTCCTTTGGAAACAGAAAACAGCAAGCCAAAGAATATTGGGAACCATGGTGGAAAACTTGGTCACTTCACGCAACTTCAGTTAATCTGCTGCGCGCAGAAGTAATCATAATCGGACATCAATGCTTTATTCACTGCGCTTCTGGCTAAGCTAGCCTATTGCTGTCAAGTAAATCAGATTCTTGAGTCCTCGTGTGATGGATGACCAAATCGGGGTCGCGATTATTCCAACACTTAATGGAATATCTCGACGCGGTGTTGAGATATGGCCAAAGCCCACTGCGGGTGCGTTGTGGAGAACACGGGCGACCGGGCAAGCCCTCAGTCAACGAAATCATACGAGAAATGGCAAACAAAAAATCCACGGTGCAAAATCAGGTAGAAGTGCACATAACGTTTAAGTAGAATACACCGCTGCGTTATGGACTTGGAATCCACGCGAGCGCGCGCGTGGTGTGAGAACCTGCCAATTGGACAATAAAGTGTTGCTTTGTTGAACGGCTTTTGGCTACAATCGGATCCTGGTAAGAATTTACAAAAGACATTTATTTGTTTCTTGGGTTATGGTCTTGAGCCAAGGAGTCTGAGCATCGCTGTCAAGCCAGTTATCATCTGCAAGATGAAAAACGGGATGGATCAGTGGTTACTGTTGTTTTCACAAATACGTGCTATAATTCTAGCTTCTTTCTTTTTCTGTCAGTTTTAATTTCGTGAAATCGGGACAACTGATGGGTGTTAATGTCCGCACACTCTGACGAATGTGACGGCAAACAGTTTCGGTGAACATTATTTTGAGCACCGAACGTGTGCTGTGCTCCATACACTTATTTACGATCCTAGTGTTTATCAACGTGGGAAAGACAAGCGTTGCAAAATGTTACCGGTTCATTTTTCTCCTCCTCGAGGCGACCTAACTATCTAAGTCCGTGTAAACATAGAGATCGAAAAAATGAAGTCGATTGACAATCACTACCAAATACCCGCCTCCTAATCTTCTCGTTGCGTACTCCTTGGTGCCGCCCGGTACGACCGATCGAACGCAGACATCGGTGATCAAATAGCCGGTTCACGTCTTCTACCTCGAACGACCATACTTTGCAGCCGTAAAGCAATACAGCTTTCACGATTGCCTTATATACGCGACTTTTAAACCTCAGAGAGGTAACTTTCTATCGTCAGCTTGACGAATACCACCATAGCCTTAGAGATACGCGCTTCTATTCCATTCTTTAGACCTACGCAACTGCCGCTGATGCAGCTTCCCAAGTACACAAGTCGATCAACAACCCCAATAGCTTCATTGTCCAACACTGAATCTACGTAATCACAGCAATCTTACTGAAGCACATTGCATTTTAAGGTTGCAAAACGCATTCCGAAACATTGAGTAGTGTGCGAAATAGCGTTTTGTTGAGCTTCTCGATAGTTGTCAAACAACAACACCTCATCATTGGTATAATCAAGACTAGGCAAACGTTTACCGGATAGGAAGTGCACGCCGGCATCTTATTCCGTCAATGACAAAATTAAACAGAAATGATATAAATGAACAGCCTTGGCGTACGCTGTTCGTGTTGCTGAAACTGTCAGATAGTTCACCGTAGACTCTAATCTGAGCTGAAGTATGAGGATAACGCGCCGACGGTATGTTCACATATTTGTTCAGTACACGCCTGCATTTAAGCGATTCTACAACTGCAGATCGACCCACCGAATCGAATGTACCCTCATAATCGGGAAACACGGGAATTGTTGGCCAGCGATACACACGACGCTGCTCTAGACTTTGGCGAAGAGTGAGAATGTGATCAATACATCCTCTTCCTGAGCGAAACTGTGTCTGTTAATTTCTACTGTTCATCTCCCTGCTTCAGTGAGTGGGCGAAGTATAATGAATGTCAGGACCGTAGTAATGACTGGGGCCTAGCTTACTCCTCTATGGTTTTCGCAGAAGCCCGGACTTTTTTTTAGTGTGGGAGTTGTTATCGAATGACCGCAACACGGAGGGATGGTCTACGTCATCCACACAAGTTGAAGCAGCTGAGTTAAAGCCACTACTAACGCCCCCCCCCACTTTTTTTGAAGTGTCGGTATGAGACCATCTATGACGGCAGCTTTATTACGTTTGAGGGCGGAAATGCAATTGCGCACCTGAATCTCAATGAGTGGCACCAGTTCAACCGACGAGGATGTCACGTTACAAGCTTGTGGCGACAACACAGTAGAAGTATGAAGCTAGCTAAATTGCCCCTCAAGGTGTTCCGCTTAGCGCTCTAATTATTGTAGGTGGGTGTGTCATCTGCCTAGGTGACAGACGGTCGGTTCGAGCTGGTGTCACGGACAAGTTTGAAGAGTTTGCCGGTGTTCCCTGAAGCAAAGACGGTTTCTATTTCGTTAATTTTCTCCATTAACCAAACCTCACGATCAGCCTTCAGACTAGCTTCTAACAACTCCAGGGAGTTCTCCGAACTCCAATGTTTATTTAATCCACGTACCCCCGTGCTGCATGCTACAGTGCCTGCTTCATGAATGGCCTGTAAGTCCTCGGTTCAGCAGCTACTAGGGTCTTCAGAGTGAGAACTAATAAAGTGGCTTTCTAAGTTGGTTTGGTACTTATGCTTTACCGACGGCTCAGTCGGTTTCTCGACAGCCAGTCGTTGCTGTCTGTGGAGTCGTTGCTCGACAAAGGTAAGAACGAAACGATAACTTACTGACGCACGGTCCGAATCCGAGTATGTGCCTCAATAAGAACGATAATCATGAATCGAACAACGCCAACTCTAGCTAACAGCTACATGGTCTATCTGAGACTAGACCTGATTCGAAGAAGGTGGGCTCCAAGTATAGCAATGACGTGCACGATACCTGAAACTAGTGTTGGCTACAAATAGCTTATGCTTAGCGCACAGTTGTAACAGTCGTCCGCCATTACCTGCGCTATGTGACGCTACCCGAAACCTGCCGCCTAAACGAGACTCGGCCTTGCCAAGACGGCCGATCTGTGCGTTCATATTTCGGGCTATAATGACTATACCAGAATCATGTTTTGACCGAAGGAGAGCGTCCGGAACTGAGTAAAGGGCGCCCTTGGCGTTGGTTTCACTACAGTCATTTGGAGCATAAGCAGATACAGTGAACAGATTCCTGAAGGTTTGTCGTCTAGAGCTAATGTTACCAGAACCCGCCAAGCGGACGGAGCAAAGTGTATGTCTCTGACTCAGAAGTCTGACCTGCGAGATACAGGGTTTTCTTTGGGGACCCTACCCGGATCCAGTGACTCAATTGTCTGACTCACTGGGTGATATGGGCTTGTCTAGCCCGAGGTCGCTGTGACTAATACATTGATGTCTGATTCTGAGTACTGCTGCTCTCAATTGATATAGTTGAAGCTACATCAGGCTTCTGCAACATACCATACGTTTTTCCACCGTATTTGGTTGTACGCCGGCTGTCACGGTCAGTCGTTGGGCGATCAGAGTGCTCTTTCTGATACGGAAGACATCAGTGTCGCAACAATAAAAAATAGTTCTGCCGTATGCTCATAAGATCGTACCTCACGACCTAAACACTCCTACGAGGTCATTAGTGCGACATATAATCCTATGAGCGTAACTGCTTTTCGTCTGACTGTTCCCCCTTGGCCTGTCTGACAAGGTTGCACATGGAAGAATCGGAGTCCTAGTCAGCATAGCCCACCGGATCAAAACAGCACACATGCCCGACCACCTAGCCAAGGTAGCAGTATAGGTCAAGGAAAAGATGGTTCACTTGTTACCAGTCAATCGCGCTGATTTGACAGATGGGCTGAACATTTTGAAGTACAGTTCAGTTGGCCTCAACCAGACCATATGAACGACGCGACCCGAATTATCAGTTACTGCATTCCAGACGGCCCGCCGTCGGAAGCAGAAGTCGCCCTGGAGCTTACGTTATTGAAACGTAATAAGGCTCCTGGACCAGATCTCCTCTCTCCTTCTCTTTTCAAGGATGGTGGGGAGAGGTTGATATCAGAAGTGACAAAACTTCTCCATACGGTCTGGTTGACTGAAGAGGTACCTCGTGATTGGTGCCTGTCAACAGTAATTTCCAGTTTCAAAAAAGGGACCCGATCTTTATGTGACAACCACAGATGCATCAGTTTGATGTCTACTGTGTCCAAGTTACTCACTGGCCTCATTTTACGTCGGCTCACTAAGCCCACAGAAAGTCAGATACGCGAAGAACTGGCAGGATTCCGATCCGGTCGGGGGTGCGTTGATCACATTTCTACCTTGCGACGGATTTTGGAACATCGGCACTGTTGCAGACAGCCGACGGTCTTGGTGTTTTTGGAACTAGAGGCTGCTTTCGATTCAGTTGCTCGTAACGTTCTCTGGAACTATCTTCTTCGCAAAGAAGTACCAGGGATCTACGTGACTCTATTGAGGTCACTGTATACTTACTGTGCGAGCAGGGTAAGAACTTATGGACAACTGTCTCGGGCGTTCATCACTTCTACTGGTGTTCGTCAGGGGTGTCCGATTTTCCCCTTCCTGTTCAATTTTGTCATGGACGATATTCTGGAGGGTGCGCTTCGAGAATACAGTCGGCTTGGTGTTGAGCTTCTTCCTGGAACCACATTGATTGATCTGCAGTACGCGGACGACATTGTCTTACTCAGCCTCTCTGCCGAAGATACGCAGACCATGTTGGGCAAGGTGAGTGACCGGGCTGGTTTGTATGAAATGTGCTTCGCACCTTCAAAGTGCAAAGTGCTACTTCAAGACTGTGGCATTTCCACTCCTAATTTCCTCATTGCAGGCAATTCGCTTGAGACTGTGGACAATTCCACATACTTTGGTAGCACTATCTCGTCAGCCTGTAACATTGCTGGTTAGTTATCAACGACAGTAGCAAAGGCACGAGTTGCCCTTGCCAAACTTCGTCACCTGTGGCGTCGAAAAGACGTTAGGTTGTCGCTGAAAGGAAGGGTATATAATGCCTGTGTGTGTTTTGTTTTGCTCTATGGTTCGGAAACGTGGCCTGCTCACACGCAAGATATCAACAAGCTTGTGACGTTTGACCATCGGTGTCTCCGCCATATAGCTCATATTAAGTGGACTGATCGCGTGAGCAATGTGGCCGTTCGCTGGCGTGTATTCCGGAACGCTCGGGATGCGCGATCAATTGGTCAACTAATCACGGTGCACAGCTTGCGGTGGTCAGGTTACGTACTGCGTATGTCAACTGATCGTTTACCGTAGCGGGCATTATATGCTGAGGCCACCAACAGTTGGGTAAAACCGCGTGGTGGTCAACCAACAACGTGGTCACAAAATATGAAGACCTTGACTGCTCCATTGAGCAAAGTTGGCAGGTTTCGCCTGCTTGGTTGGTGTCTTCGTGATCACTCAAACCGCTGGTTAGAGACGCTATCCGAGATGGCAGTGTCGCTGTCAATGGCGTACCTGTATTCATACCATTTCTAGTTCTTCCGCTTAGTCTTTTATTAATAATGTTCAACCTTCTTAGTAACGTTTTCCTCTGGGACAATCCACGTCACTGTTGAGGTGAGCGGCGGCCCGAGTCACAGTACGTTTTGGTCATGCTCATAGCTGCTATGATGATGATGCTCCAAGTTTGCATCATATAGCCTAGGTAATAAAAATGCAGTTTTCGTTTTATTCTGCTACAGTATGTAGTATGTTATACGACCACTGACGTTTCGGCGAAATCTCAAAGCAGCCAGGTGCTAACATGATCTCCGGCTATTGAAGTTCACCTCGCTCTGCTTGACAATGCGAGGACGTACAGCCTACCATGTTTGGGACTATGATCATTTGCAGTGTTGATCGGAAAAGCTCTTAGACGTGACAATTGTGTCGTAAGGAACGATATGTACGCATTTCCCCTTCAAAATTTTATCTCTCTACCCGTTGCTTCGTGAGTCGTTACGGGACAGTCATCCTCAAGCGACGATACCCACTGTCATATCTGATAGCCGAATCAACGCAATTATTTGAATAGCAACTGTATACTCTATTTTAAATGAAAGCCTACTGGTCGGTAGAGAAATTCGACGTAGTAACCATTGCGCGGATTTCTTGTAGAATATATTTAAAATGTTTCGCATCCAGTTGACTTAGCCAGCAAATGTTCTGTCGCATTTTATTTGCCGCTATTTGCTTGAGGTATATTCCGTTTTCCTTTGTAGAACGCAGCTAAGGCCGCTTATCCAGCATTCCTGACTACTTATTTGTATACTGGTACGGGCGCTCTACGTGTGGACTATCGTGGTGAGTATTACCTTTTTGTTTTTTTACCATCTTGTCATTTGAAACCGACTTTATCTTGATAACAGTTAGATGTTCTGGAGGTCTGGCGTGAATAACAGTGTCAACCATTTGTGCACAAACGCATGAGCAAGCGGACGGTCGAAACTTGATAGTGTCGAAAAGAGGCCTGGTTTTTTGGTTGAAATCAAATATCACTTTTACCACCTGATCAATGGTAACGTTTAAGCTCGCGCATTCAGTCAAGATTTAGGGACACATAAATTTAGCTACTTAGGCTATCTGTTGAAAATATCAACCGGCCGTCTATCACGCTGGGCGCTGCATGCCGCTGCAACAACCAACTGGCGTAAGGTTCAAGGTATAAAAATGTTGCAACTGTTAGTCGGGTTTCTCTTCAAAGTTGAGATACCTTGACTCGCGGAGTACGTTGTTCAACACCCCAGAAGCGAAAATGCATCAATCGCATAGATTTAATCGTCATTTTGTTGAGTTGTCTGAGAAAGCAAGACAATGTCTGCGGTAGTGCAGTGCAAGCCGGAACAAACCGTACTACAAAAGTCCACTTACTTTCACCTAGTACCCGGTTGTTTGCATACAATTCATTATCACGTCCTTCGAACTGGACCTGAATATTTTTTGTGCACATAAGGATGATGCCTTTAGCTTAATTTGCGTACGTATGCGCATGGTGACAGTGTAGCAATTTACAGTCCGATTGAATGCTTACTGGCGGATATCCTCCTTTAAACGGCCATAGATACGCTGGTCGGTTCTGTTGACCATTCTACACTTTATAAACATTATGCGGATATTTAAATATGTACTGACTGTGACCATTTTTTACCGGTTATACATCAACTTCATTCAGCTTACCCCTAAAGAGGAGTTGGATAGTTTGCTGC
Source organism: Paragonimus skrjabini miyazakii (assembly GCA_014338405.1). NCBI lineage: Eukaryota > Metazoa > Platyhelminthes > Trematoda > Plagiorchiida > Troglotrematidae > Paragonimus > Paragonimus skrjabini miyazakii. Next base: position 27,556 of record JTDE01004283.1, read on the forward strand.
CTCTTCGAGGTGGTCTCATCATCATCGTCATCATCATAGACAGCAATACATCACTGGTTAACATTGATGCTTAACTGCCACACAACCATGAAGAAGAAGAAACAAACCCTGTTTAGGAAGAGAGAAGAAAAAAGAGGGAGGGGACCTAACCACTAAAAAGAGCTACGTCTACATTCAAACATATAACATCAAGGCGTCTACACCTTGCAAACAAACAACCGAGCTGTAAGTGAAAGTAATTTCTGGGAGTTCATACTAGCTAATCCGTTTCTCGGATAACACATGGAGTGGACAATACTTACAATTCCCTCCACTTACTTTCATGCTTTATGCTCGTGGTTTAGTGCAAACGCTTTTTTCATCGAGCATGAAAATTACACACAACCGACTGCTTAAAGGGAAGCTCCGTAGGATTGCTCCATCTACGGTGGGATGTCCAGCCAGATTTGTTGGTGATAATTGCAAGCAGCGAATGGCCACAACTCATCCACAATCAAAGCCTGAAAAGCAGGCTTTCACTCAGCCTTCCATATGGCTTGCTACAACACCACTGTTGTAAGTTGAATGTTGAATCCTTCATTCAATCGCACATTCCGCAGCGAAACGGCGTTTGCTACTTTCCACACATGGGCTAATTCTCCATTGCCGTGACGGTTCTTTCTTGGAAAACTGTCTCTCGCCTCACCTGCTCTTCACCTGTAATTGCAGCGATGTATATGTTGGTGGAACGGGCCGAAGTTTGTGACAGAATGAGATGAAACTTATTGTCAAGTAGCTTTGCAGGTGACAACGCAACACGGATCGGCGTCCCAACATCCTGATGGGAATCCGGCATTTTCGATCGTGACTCATTTAATCGCAACAGGTCGTGTAGAGTCGACTCTGCCACTTCGTCTGTGGTAGTATTGCTCAGTCGCCACTCTAAAGCTTTGGCGTATTCTGCAACTGTGTTGATAAGCGTCACGCACTTGCTCACTATTGGCAGAAAGTGCTGTTGTAATCCTTCGCGTTGTCGTGGAAATGAAACTGTTCGATCCACTCTACTATTTGCCCATGTGCTGTTTGTTCGTTCCATTTTTTGTTACCGTACCGTACACCTACTTTATGTTGCACCTGGGTATGTTCCTATTGGCGGCGGCACGAAGTTTTGGACATCTCAGTACGCTGATCTTCTACACAAGCGAAAATCCATTGCACTGTCACAGCCATTATTTTGGATTGCCCTCCACCTGATGCTGCTACACATTGCCATACTTTTGAACAGTTTTTCCTTTTTATTCACTGCTAACCTTCTCTTCTTAACACTTATTGTGTAAGACCATATACCGTTTCGTGTTTTCCTATTTTTGGCCATCTGTGGTTGTTTATGGCTTTGCCAAAACTCATTGTAGTTAGTCGCTTTTAGGAAATCATGCTTATATGCATATGTCTCGTTGATAATTACAGCTGACTGAACGTCTGATTTTTCGACGGTTGTATACACCTCGTACTCTGATTGCTTTTTTGTCCAGTGTCTGTCGCAAAGAAAGCAAGCGATCTGTGGGCTCATAGTTAACATGTTTTTCACGACGCTTTTTTGTTCAACCAACATGTAACTTCTATCTCAGTTCTCACCCATTTGATCACTTTTCACGCAATTCCTACTGTTTCTTTTGCGTCATATTAGCAGTCTTCGCCTGCACATGCACATATCAGCCTTCACGCAATCCTTTTCCACATCCGGTCCATACACATATGTCCACACGGTCACATGTGCTCACTTGGTTAATGACACCTCATCTGTACCACAATTAGTAATGCATTAATGATACGGTGACATCAGTGGATTCCAGCCTGAACTGCTTCGAAAATCCTGCATGGTCAATCGATCTCATGGATCATTTACTGGATTCTGTATTTGACAGTAGGGCAGGTGTATGAGAGAGTCTGGCGTAGCTTGCCGCATTCGGGTGTGCTGTTTCTGTTGCTGGTTCGAATTCGACCGATGTCCTGATTCTTCATAATTGAGTCTCTTTTAAACTATCAGGTCTGAAATTTACTCAATAATGCAAGTTTATCGTGTACGCTAAACTGCTGCGTCTCTTTCAGGCCAGTGTGTTCTAGGCACAGTCAACACACCAGGACGCACATGAATTCGGGTCGTGCAACGATAGGTGATCAATCAGCGACGGAAAGATTACATCAGCTGACACGGTCTCGATGGGTTCTGCTGAGTTAACCATTTCCAGTAATGACTAACTAACATATACTTAATCTTTTCTCCGTTCACGATTGTTCTATTATGATTTGTCAGGAGATAATCTCGCTATTACGGATTAAAGTTCTTCAACGGCCTTATGATAAGTTGAAAGTCCCTTTCAGGGAAGCATATTTTCACGACGTTACTCTTCGTGCGGAATTACACCATGTTTCATTCAAAGAAACGGGCACATTTATATTGCGTCAACTCCGTTTCACAATTCAATTTAATGGTTCATCCCGGCATGTTTTCTTTCTTATTGTTGTTTTGCCTTCTACGACGTTGCATATTGGAAAAACTGATATATTCCTGCGGCCTACATTTAAGAAGCATTTTCTAAACTGGTTTGGTATTTCGGACCACCGTCTACTCTCCGCTAGAGACCGTTCTTTCGATCGATCCCATCAATACGTCCATTGTGCTCATTTGTCACCATAAGCTGATTCATCCAACAATATTGGGAGTCCAACTGTTCTTGATGAACCTACCTGGTTGAGGTCCAGCGGTGCAAGTATACCTGACGACTTGTCACCAATCGTTCCTAAGTAGTGTGCTGAAATTTTATGCAATCCGTGGCTGAGTTTTGCGGCACAAAATTGCTAATTGTTGAGGGTTTGCCCATAGCATATCCACTACCAAAAAGGGAACGACAATGTTTCGTCCGATATCATCCCTAGACGCTGCTGCTTGTCAGGTTCATTCCATTCTATTACCGCACGATGAAAAATCTAGTGTTATTTGCATGTTTCTTAGACTACTGCGGTGCGTTTGGATATACTGATAGACATTGCCTCAAATTATCAACGAATCTAGCATTCAAACCTCAGCTGTTGAACTTTTGTTCGATTAGTTTACAATTCGAAGCCAACTTACCCAATTTGGTGGGCGTGCCTCATTGCTCCCCGCTACTGACTCAGGTGTCCTCCAAAACGCAATCCTTCCCTCATTCTTGTTTTCACTTTGTGTAGCGTCAATGTCAGTTCATGATCACGCTGTCATAATCAAGTATGTAGATGATGTGTTGTTAGACTTTAGTAGCCTAACTCTATTTTCTTCGTCCGCTCTGCTAGACAGTTTACTCAAACCTTCAAGTTAATGGGAGTCCTGCACGTCAAAATATGTTGAGACTTTAGTTTGACTCTAGAAGGAGAATACATATGCGGAACTTTCCAATGTATGCTCATCCCCCTATCTGCGTAGTGAACCTCTACATTGATTTTTTGTTAAATATCTAAAGGTTACCTTGGGTAACAGCGTGATATGGTCACTTCATGTTACTGATGTTTCCACCAAAGTCAGAAAGCTATCACTGGATGTGTTTTCGAAGAATCTTCTCACTTCACATCTTTTAGTCGACCGATTTATTACTGCATGTTTCTTTTTTGGATGCATTGTACTTTGTAATTTTTACTAGATCCTTGAAACCTGTATCACGTTGTGTAAGTATTCCCATCAAACGATTCGTTAATTTCATTATTTCACATGATTATCATCAGTGTGCGAACACTTCGCAGCTAGAATCCTACCTGGTTCCACCTGCCCTCTTTATTGGGACTTTTCCAAGTGTTTTCCTACATCTCTCACTAGAATTTTGTGCAAACAATTGTTAGCACGCACTCGGTCTCACTATTCTATTATTTCGTATTTAACGCGATTTCTGTACAAACCCAGCCTCGTTATTTTTGATTCCGCCACTAAACTGAATCAGTAGTTCTTTTCATTTGGCGCCGATTATGGTTGTTCACTAACTTTCCCACGCAATTTACGATTATTATTATTATTATTATTATTATTATTATTATTATTATTATTATTATTATTATTATTATTATTATTATTATTATTATTATTCTTATTTGGCCTCACTTAGTTTTCTTTCAATAGATGGATGTATGAGTGTGTAAAATAGCTGTCGGTAGATCCTGTCAGCAAAATAATCCAGTGGAGCTCCGTCTAGCGAATTGTCATTACTTGATTTCACAAATGTGCTTTCTAGCTATGCAGCCTCGCGCTGTTTTCTGGTTTACTTATTAATTGATTGCAGTGTAATCACTAATACTTTTTCATCCTTCTTCGTTGTTCGGACTCCACTGACTCACGTGGATACAGATGAACTGTTTGCGCATTTATTGGCCCAACTGCGTGACACAACCTCTGAAAGCAAACTGGCAGGCTATTTGTACGTTTTCGCCCACGCTCCAGCGGACTTGTGCAGCGGCCATGTGAGCATACTTATGGATCAACTCGTCACAGCCTGTCGTATTAGTCCTAAAACACGTTGCTGGGGCGAGGCTCGTGGTAACGCACTCGCAAGTCTAGTTGGGTGAGTCGACGTGTCTTCGCACATTGGTATCAAAAATAATTAGTCAGTTAATGGACATTACTCAGTGAGTAGTATCGTTCTGCTTGTCATACGTCTTGCTTTCCCCTGACTGTTTCGATGTACGTTAGCATTAGCTGTGCTAACACCGTTGAGCTGAGCCCCGTCATGGAAAATTTGAGCCCAGGCCGTTCGCGGTTACGGCGATTGCATGCTGTTACACAGTACGGTGCATCGGCTGAGCTACGAAACGATGCCGTGGGCTCAGAACGATCACACTTCTATTTGAATGCCCATCCACTGTATCATAGACTCCACCAAAGTACTCAGGTGCTGTGCTGTCCCGCGGTGAGTTGGCAAACAGTTTACGCTTGAAATCATCGTTGCTGCCATCAACTTTTTTTCCAGTTGTATCACCAATTTGTAGTGTGCCGTCTGTTCAACTGCCTATTGGCTGTATGATTCCTAAGACCAATATTAGTGTTGATAGATTCGTGCTCTAACCGCCTCACTTACCCTACCGGGACAGTCCATCCCTTGGCTCGTTTGATGGATTCTCTGCTGATTTTATGTTTGTTTTACACAGTGCTAGTGTGAAATACTGACTTTTGTTACAGTAAGTGAGATCATCACTGGGCATTTTTGTGTATTGAGTGATTAATATGAGGGACAGTTGCTAATGTTTACGGCTTCACACAGTTTATTCGTGCCAAATTTGTTTACAATTTCTCATTGGGTTCCCCTGGTAACAACTAGCGGGCAGTGGCCGTTTTCTTAGCCGGTAGCAGGAAACAAAGTCTGTGTTCTTTCTCGCGATCGATTCTAGCAAACGAATCATGCTCATTCAACCTCGCGTTCTTCGAATTATCGTTTCCTTTTTATTTTCATTCCGTGCCAATCACTGCGATGCCTGATCCTAGGTTTGAAATATGTGAATAGTTATCCCTCTTAATTTACATTGAATTCTTCATTACAGCTTGCTAACGTTTTCGCGATTAGTTTCCTAATGCCCCCATGTTTCACTTTCCGATTTACTGGGGTGGACTCGTTATCTTCTAAGTTGGATACCGTTCTAATTCGATAATATGTCACTCGGTTGCAGCTGACCGTCATCAACGACGGCTGGTTTCGGTAGTTTGACAGTGATTACCTCAAGGACAGGGTGGTTTTGATGGTTACCGGAATGTGTCAGGTAGTTCTGTTAGACCGGTGAACTACCAGTTAGTTGAAAGAGGATAAAAAATCTGACAAGCTGGATCTAGTGCCAACAGAGTTTGGTAAGTATGAAGTGGTCGCCCTAAAGATGCTCTCGTCAGAGAGGCCAACCGGCTATTGATAACGACAAATATTAATAATGTATCATGTTGGCAAGCTGTACGTGATTCACAGCCGTTATTGACTTCCATTCGAACACTTCGACGGTGGTCAAATAGCGATGGTTTACGCTACAGATACCATTGATATTTGCTTGCACCAGTCTTTGTAGCACAGTGAGTAATCTGGACAGATTGTTACGGTTTTAATTCGGACACTGATTCAGAATGGTCAGATTGTGATAACCAAACTAGAAATGTGTGTAATTTATCGATCTCGCTAATGACGGTGACTACTATGACCGTTCGTTGGAATAACACCTGATTCAGTGCAATAGAACCCGGTAAATTATGCATGTGTTCAAGTATGCCTCTTGCGCCTCACATAGAGACATAATCAAGTGTATCCGACTTGAGAGTCCAGCGCGTTATTTTGCAGAAACCGGTAAAGGTGAACGATATGGCTTCATCAAGCTATTGATCAGATAAATGCTAAAGAACTTTTGCCAATAGACATTAGACTGTTAGTGACAGTGTGGACGTATTACTGCAGGCTTATTCGTCTTCCATGACTGTACAGGCAAGCCATCAATCCGGTCGGGTTGAGGTGAGGAAAGACGCAACGCCTGAACAAACCGTTGTCGTTTACACGGTATTATATCAGGTAGCTTAATTGCAATGGCTTTGGCGGTGCAGACTGTTCTCATTCAGACTGCCTTGGATGAGTCATGTGCTACGCGATAGACCGTTCTAAAGGTTTGATTGGTGTTCGCTCTCAGACAATTGAACTAAGATAGTGCGGTTGACAGATGGTGGTCGTCGCTAATATCCGCATTGACCGAGATCACCATGGAGAGACTAAACGCGCTGTGCTGCAATCAACTATCAGTCAGTTCTATCACTGTTGGTGTACGCTGATAACCCGTTTGTCATTGCTACCTCTAATACTAACCCGAACACAACATTGTAAACGTGCAGTCACGCTGATCAGTCTGTTAACTTCAACTTCATGAAAGAAGTAAAGCTTGTCAGTCGTTCACCTACACAGGTGAATGGCTTTGGTTTTTGACATGGTAATGACAGCATACATGAACATACCGTACCCAACTTTCCACGGTTCTGTGGCTTCAGAATAAAAAAGTCTCTTAGAGGTTAACTACAATTTGTTTAAGCTGTACGTTAAACATCGTGCATAGGTTGTAATTTATTTGTGCTATTCATCTCAAACTCAGAGTTTGTAGATCAGTGTAGCTGATATAGCCACTTTCAGGAAACTCATTCTGCACGACCAACTTGCAGGTGTGTCATTAATTAAATTTCAGTGGGATGTTTAGTCGAAGTTCACCGGGTACGCATACCTGATAGTTGGAAATACTCAAGAAACCGGTCATGGGCCTGCGACGAATTCTGACCGTTTAGCACATTACTTTGTGAAGTCATGATAAGCTTAACTTTATGATGGACGATTACCGAGGGCCGTTTGTTGTTACAAATATTTTGATAAAAGTACAAAGGTGCCTCTATTTTCATCATAAAATCGGAAAAACTGGGGGTATACTGCATTGGATACAGAGTTCTGCCGTTTCGTGGAATCCTGCTGCTTGCTTGATTGGGTTCAATTAATGTGTACTCCGTGACATCGTCACTTTGAACAGCATTTGTCTAAATAAAAAAGAGTGATATTTTTTCAGTTTGTGGGTGCGCGTTTATAAACTGTCCGCTTGTTGATTTAATCTTTGTCAGTACGAACTGGTGCAAAACGCGAGGCTTCCAAGCCGCCTTATGTATGTGAACCTTTCTGACTAGCAATTCTTCTTTTCGCCCCACCCTAATTTAGCCTTTGTGAACAGCTTGGTCCGAAACACCTGGAAATGACAGCCGCTGTGCTGAACCCGGTCTGGCCTAATCTTTTGCGCTCCTTGGCCGATTACACACTGGACTCACGTGGTGATATCGGTTCGCGGTAAGTGCACATTCCAACTTTCTCCGTGTCTTCATCTCTGTGAGTATTCTTTTACAAGGAAGCGAACCAACCACAATTTTGGTTCATCATCTTCCTGTGTGCTGAAGCAAGATACGAGGTGTCCGAATGCATTTCGCTACATCTTCACGTACATAGTACATGCGGCGATCTTCATGCGCACAGAGATAGACATGTTCATAGGTTCATAGGTTGTTACGAGAGAGAGAAAGATCTTTGCTTGTGCTTTTCTGTCTCTGTTTTGGTCGACGAAAGTGTTTTTTGGGCGGTTTATAGGTGTAGAAAAAAAGTGGATGAAACTAAATGAAATGTAAATTCGATGAGTCTGCTGGTTGCAAATATTTCAGCAACAAACACTGTAACATTCTGAAACAACATTAACTCAGATATGCGCAATTACTGGCTTGTGAGATTGAACTATTATTACGGTTAGAAAACTTGTAGTGCCGGTTGTATCTCACGTATGTGCCGATCGAGTAACAGTTTTAAACTTTCAGCTGATTCAGCTGTGATCACAGAGTTGGGCAATGCATTCCAGTGTGAAAAGATCCTGACTGTGAAACAGTTCTGTCTGTAGTACAGCCTGCCTGCTCAACTACTCAGTTTCAGCGAGTGACTTCTTGAACGTTCATTCTTATTTCGTGAGAAGAGATGTGCCGGGGTGTGGAGTATTTTGCAGGTGTGAACAAGGTCTTTCCTGAGATGTCTATAATTCATTGAAAAGGTAGTGGGTTTTCCTGAGCCCCATGATTCTTGTAGTGACTCGCCTTTGAACACTTAATAAATGCTAACTCTTTTTTAAGATAAGAATGATAGACCTGTATGTCTGTTTCCAGGTCATATCAGTCTATCCATTCTATTTTTGTAAATGATACCGTCAACCAAGAACATGGTTGTTTAACAATTAATCCACTCCTTTTTTCAGAAATATGAATGTCTGCGATCTCCTACCCATCCTTTTCTTCAGCTTTGTTGATGTATTGTATGATGAATGGTTTGCCTATTCTTTTCGTAGTCCATTCTGAATTTTGTTTTTCATCCTCATCCTCTCTAAAATGCACTAACGTGCACTGCTGTACTAAAATGCTTCTTGTATTACATTTTGGATATCCTTCTTCTCAGTTTAGATCTTGTCATTACAGTCTCACTCCCTCTGTTTATTATCCGAAAGATGAGGGTTTCTTTTTCTTGCTAGCCAATTAATTGGCTAACCAGCACTGACCGGCTGGATACAAAAGCCTCATTCACACACCTACTGGTCTTATTACTTCGGGTTTACACGGGATACGTGGTTTGTGAATGTAACCGCAAGTGGTACAGCGCAAGCCACTTGCAGTGATGGTTCAAGCACAGACGTCTTTTCGTTTCGGTCATTGTGCCAGGCTAATCCGTTTTAGATGCCGCCAACAGTGAGCGGATTATGGGGTCGAACATGATAAGAACCACTTCAGGATGGAAGGTTCCACAAATTCTCCTTAAAAAGTTCACGGTTATTTTTACCTTTTTAACCATGACAAGATAATTTGTAGACAAACTCATACTGTCTGCCACCATGGTCTCCAAATCAGGTTCGCATACTGACACGAACAGCTTTGTTTTGCAAAGGTAATAGTCAAAACAATTTTGATGACGGATGTGCATTGGTTTACATTTGTTAACATAGAACGTCAAGTAATTTTCTAAGGACCACTGGGTTAGACAGGTCAAATAGTTGTGTAGGGTTATCACATCTTCCGGCGAGTTCTAACTTGCCAGAGCTTTGTATGATCAGTGTAGAGTAATATCGGTGATTTGACTATACTGGGTATCTCAACAAGAAAAAGAATGAATAACAGGGATTCTAAGGTTGATCTCCGCATAACATCATAGTTGGCTAAGTACTAATATGACAGCTGTCCACTCACTTTGACGTTGAACCTATGTTCGGTCAGATAATCCACCGATCACGTCAGCAAACGCTCTTCAAGACCATTATATCGCTGCGCACCTAATGGAGTCCAACCACTCAATCGATCGCAATGACTCATTGTCTTATCTATCACACTGCTGGTTTACAGCAAAAAAAGGTCAAAGAGCGCCTGTTGGTAGTGGCAGGAGCCATAGCCATCCGCTTACTTCCCCCACCACTGTGTATTGAAAAACGTTTCATCAAAACACTGAATCTTCCATGGCCTGGTGTCCACGTCCGGACCGAACAGATTACGTAATCATGACCACTATTTTAATAGTTATCAATGGTTTGTAACGTCGACCTGACCTTTCTGAAACTGGTAAGGAACCGTTCGATCCATTACCATTCTTTTTTCTCACACATGATTAACCCATATAAATGTGTTTTATTTAGCCTGACGATGAATCACCGAAAACAAACTTGTTCGCCACACGTTTTTCTAAGACCATCTGTATTCAGTGTCCGCATCAAGATGAAATGACCAACCCTCTCAGAGATTTTGGAAGAGTCAAAATAAGCCACGTCTAGGACAAGTCCTGCGTCGGTAGTTTTCGTCCAAGCATCACGAGCAATCAGGAGATTTGTGACACATGAGTATCCCTTACGAAAGTCACTTTGTTCCTTGGTGATGAGTTTAACGATAACTGAAAACAACGCTATTGGTGGACAGTTTGCTGGGCACCTCTGTGCCCACTTTTGAAGATAAGTGTGATCGTGAACTGAAAAGTGCTTTTAGTGGTTTTACTTATTCCATAGCGCAGCTTTCCAAGATGAAAGAGATATCAAATCTGGGCCTGGCGAATTATTGGTTAATCGGTTCACCAATTTGATTTTGATTTGTGACACATTTTTTTTTAGCTTGATTAAGTTGCTGCTTATGTGATCAATAGTCGCTCGTGATTCGCAGTTGTGCACACTTATGTGCTGTTTACCCAAATTGTTGACCACCTCTGCATCTACTTTGGTAAATCCATCACCGGTTTTCAGTTGTGAAATGTCAACCTTGCTCGTTGTGTGTTGTGACTTCACTGTAGAAAAGCTCAGAATTCACCCTCAGCATCTGGGCAAGACCGGTCTGTTAGCAAAGTCGATCCTCTTTGATATGAGCCGTGATACAACTACGCCACATGGTGTATTCAGTGGACACGAGTTCAGTTTGTTTTAGTCAGTACCTGTTCCAGGCCGAGCGTCTTAGTGTACTCAACTTTTGGTTCTACTATGTAGTCATCTCGGCTTTCTCCTTAGGCGGGGATACTTCACTGGAACATGATTGTTAACGCTTTGGAGATTTCCGCTACAGTGAGCTACCAGTGATCATCTAGGCTGAGTGTAGTGAAGCAACCAAGCTCACTAATCGTGCTGAGCTATGTCTTCATCCCTGCAAAATTTGCTTTGTGACAGGTCATCAGACCCGTATTTTGAGGAATATTTTATCTAATTCCTTGCAGGCAACTGAATTCAATTATCCCGCAATCGTTAAGACCAAGCGGAGGCGTGATATTTAGTGTGTCCGTAGTGTCAATTACGTTGGTGAAAATATAATGTAGGCGTGACAGTGCTTGGCTTACTTGCACCTCATGTAGCCCTTGACATGCTGGATTAGTCCAGCTTCCACTACTCCATCGAATAGTTACCCAGTGGAGAAAGACGTTTCAGTATTGACCAAGTGGCTCGTGAATTCTCGCTCTGGATGATTAACGTCTAATATCAATGTTTGGATCTAATCTAAAGAGGGTATTCTACGCAGAGCGCTGTGTTAGGCCTTGTTGGCGTCTCTGTGTGCAGATGGCGATCTGTAAATCGCACTAACCAAACAAGTGAAGCTTCGAGTGAAGTTAACTACGTGCCAGACTGATTCTGGAAGATCCAGAAACACCTTGTCTCGAATGCTTGAAGTTTTTAGGTGCAATTCTAATTAAAGGGCTACACCACCTCCTTTACCGATTTTCCTGTTGCTGCAAACGACTATCATGCCGGAAATAGACAGTTCGCCACTTCGTACTTTCTCGTTACACCAGGTCATCATGATGCCTAATATTAGTGGGATTCGCCGGGGGCAAAGGTCACGAAGTTAATTCAGTTCATTAAAGAATGAAGCCGCGTTGGCGTAAAAACATTACAAGGAGGCACTTCCACTGTCTACAGTGTGCATAGAAGATGAATCTATTCAAGAAGGTTCATCGATTGAAAGGGACTGAGTTGGTGTTTTGTAATGTCCTTTGAAGCCAACTTGCCCTGTTGTAACGGTGGCGAATCAGGGCCCTTGACACTTCGGGAATGAGTTTGACATCTGGGTGATGGCCATCTGGGATGAACTGGATAACGGAAACTCAATGTTTCAACTATTAGGAGATCCATTTAAACAAGGTGGACTATGTGGTGCGTTTTTGATGAGGCAACAGGTGCGGCGGTTACTGAGTGACAGGTTCTGTAAAGCACTCTGACCCTCTTCTGAGATCACAGCAACCGTACAGTTTGAACACACCTTACACTTCCAGTTGGCATTTTTTTAAGGTTTTGTAACGAAAGACGAAACCAGTATACAGGTTGAGTTAGTTTGAAAGCTGCACAGAAGACAGGTTAGAATCTCACCGCTTTTGCGGAGCCCCTTATCACAGACCGCACACCTTTAAGGCGTGAGGGACTAAGCGATTGCAATACTGTGATAGTCGGTTCACCACATGCACACCACAAACAATTAACACTCAGTCACTCAAAATTACTCAGACTTTTAACGATCAGCCACCCGGATGCCACCAGGAATTAGGAGAAACAGCGCAACGTATAAACCTAAGGGTAACGGAAAGTAAGAAGTAGTTCACCTTGTGGATGTCGCCTGCATGGTTGCATTCAAGGGATACAATATCTGTCTGCAGCTTGTGCCCGAGGTTAATTGAGGGGTTTGGAGTCATATGCATTTTCGATAAACGAACGGCAATGACTCCAACTGGATAAGATTTCTGCAAGCGTCGAGCGAATTTATTAAGTTGATTTGATTTGTGATAATGTCCCAGTTGCGTTACACGCTTGCCGCCAGTAAGGAAATCCGAACTGTAGACGTTAGGTCAAAGAGTCTGTTTGAACTCGTCGTCACCATGCGCAACAATGAGACCGAGCATCCGGTTAGAAACCAATTTGTAGACATACTTGCGACCGGAAATGAGAGACTGTCACCGCAGTAGACCGGCGCGTTCGCTCGCCGTGCATAGGTTATTCAAGCAGCCGTGCGTATACGCATGCGCTTGCGCAACTCGATACAAAATATCGAACTTTCATATTAACTCCATTCGAATTTGATTAGCACTCTAAATATCAGTTGACGCTTAACTGCTTGCACCACATGGGACCCAGTTTTTTCTGTAACCGGTTGGTCTGGGTTTCGCAACTCTGGAAACCTCTCGGTCAGGTTGACCTGCTAACGTTCACTCAAATGAATCTGACTGTCGGTTGCATGTTAATTGTGTCGAATTCTCCATCCACTCTTACTGGAGTATGTAATTTTCCCACTTTTGCTTGTATAAGCAATTAGATTGACGCAATTGATTTGGTGTAGTTGAATTTCGGCTGAAGAATCAGGTTACGTTTTGGGTACCATAAGTCCTTCGTTGACATGCGAAGCACTTAGATTGGGTTTCGTTGGGCTTCTGAAACTAAGGTAGCATTTGTCAAGATATGGATCCCTGCCCGCTTTCAATGACTCAAACTGTCTGCAGAAAACTATTGTTTTTCTCTTTTAGCAGAGAAGGTAAAGGTTACCCTAATAAGGTGTTTATCAGATCGACCTTTTTATCACGCTTCAGTCGCTTGACTCAAAAGGGAGACGAAGAGAGGACGTGGTAACACCGTTTATTGGAAAACCGGATTAAAATTAGGCTACAGGCGCTTTGAATATATGGTACGAGACGATTACCACAAATGGCAGACAAGACGCAGAGCAAATCAGACAAAACGGGTCGTACGAGCGAATCACATTACAGTTCCGATTGCGTACGGGCGTTCGTTTGCACGTCTGCAATCTGATTGGCTCAGCGGAGCAATCGAGATCAATGCACTCGAAGCCGGAACTATCGACCGATATGACGTGAGTCGCGTTAAATGGAGCATTAGGAGGTGCGCCTCCCATCTGTGTTTAGTGTGAGGGTTAATGCCCACTTTCTTTCTTCACATTCAGTATCTTTAGTGTCACCCTTGCATATTTTTACGTGCTATGTTATGGATCGCGCTCGCCTCTAATTTCGACAGTTTGTTTACCTGCACAAGATGCGCGCCACTTCAGCGTTGGTTTAGTCAGTTCAAACTCATTATCGAAGATAGTTGGTATTTGGGCAACGAATATGTCTCACATGCTAGATCGTTTCCCAACTCCACGTCAGTCTTTCCTCAAATCTGCGCGTTTGACGAAAGCTTCAACCTTATGTACTAAACTTTGGTTGTCCACAACGATAGTGATGATCAACACCGGTTACAGGCTGCTTATTATTTTCTCGTGAAGACATTTTTTGATGGGCTGTTTTCGATTATATTCGCGCAATTGGTATCATTGTCTACCTGTCGCAAACCTAATCATTCCTAATCCCCACCACTTCGTACTGTTTAGCACCATGTTCGGTTAAATTAGTAATTTCGTTTTTTAATGGTGGATAATTCCCTTATTTAAGCTAGGCTGTAGGATAGCCGTCCAGCAAAAACCATTTTTATATTTATATGGCTCAGTGCATTTATGACGTGTTTTAATGGGTAAAACCCACTTCACTTCTCTTTCTACTCTGCCTATGCTGTGTCATCAACCCCCAGTGTTTTCAATTGCGTCGTTGTATTTCAGCGTTCGTGAAACTGGGATGGAATGTCTGCAAAAGTTTCTGAGCTTCCTAACAACCAATCGGCTCGTGGATTATATTCAGCCGGATCTGTAAGTTAAATGCCCTTTTTTGCTGTCGATTTATCCACCTTGATCTGTTTTTGTCAGTTAACTTTACAATTGTTTGATCTTTCTCACATAGGCGCCTGTAATGTTCAAATGTTATTATACTACTAGTCATTAATGGCCATATCCGACATCATAAGATGGGGATATGTTTGTGTCCACCTACAAGTCGATGTTTTTGTGTTTTGTAGATGTTCGTGTGGTTGCTTAGTCTGTTAACTGACATCCAGTTTCATATTTAAAATAAAGTATTTTTGATTTTCCTTACGAACCTGGTTTTGCATGCTTTTTCCTCTCATTCCTCATTGCATTGTACTGTGTTTTTTTCCCGTATAATAATCACGCATAAGCTCGAATACCCATTTGACGTGCGTGACTATTGCGTGGTTCATGTTCTTCTGGACACATTTCTGTTTCTGTAATTTTTGTCAATGTTTTCTAGTTGTGAATTAACATACCCAGTGAATGATAAGTTAATGTTATTTTATCCATCGAAATTGTCGTTGTAATATGACATTTTGTACGCTGAAACGTATGCTGTCTTGCAATCGTGAATTTTGTTCCAGGATGTAGGGGTTTTGGATGACCATGTATATTGATATGCTATACAAATTGATCATTTGCGTCGTGGTGGAATGTAAGTACTACCATACGAAAGTGTAGAAACGGGGAACTTTCAGATAAATTATTTGGTTCGTGGTTATCATTTTTGTGTCATCATCAATCATCATGGTTGTGTGTGGGCTGAGATACTGCCAAGGCGCCCAGACCTAGACAAGAGAACGATTAGGGTTCTCAACCAAAGCCTTTTGCTCAAAAGCCTATACCGCAAGGCAGCGGGTGGGTGGCAGTGTACCAGAACTGGTACGTTTTCCGGAAGAAGATGCCAACCTCCTTCCAACCCCCAACCTGGAAGACCAGGAGACTGGTTTGTCAGACCTCTACCCATTGGCCTGCCTGGCATGAGTGACTCTATCGGTGTGTTGGCCACACCGTCCAGTTTAGCCCAATAGGTCATAGAGATGCGCAAGCCGTCACACCGCGTCAAGGTCCAGTCTCGTTGTGACGTTGTTTTGTGTCGTTTACAACCGAGTACGTTATTATATAGCCACTTGATTAAGCACAGTAGGAAACAGTGTAACGAGTTGTAATAAGGGAGGTAAGGCGGTGTACTTTCTCGAGGTGGTCATATTTCAGAATGTTTCTGTGTATCTCAACCTGACTACTAGCTACCCGTCTAAGCCCATCAGTCACTCTTTGTAGTCATAGTTCACGTGAACTCAATACTTGACGAGCGTGCGCTTGGAAACAGTGACACGCCTTTGCAGTATTTGTTCGGTGTTTCTTGCAAGACGTATAATATATAACGTACTGTATGTTTATGTAGTATGCTGGTTTAGTAAAAGTCCAAATTTGAGCGGATCATTCAGGTGCATTTAGTACATGATCATGTTTTTTGTATTTGACAGACAGCTTATTGTGCCCACTCAGGCTTTTTCATCCTTATTTATAACGCAGTGTGCTTGAGACCGTTGTGTGCATTGTTCAGCAAGCCCTGGAGAAAATCGATCGAACACGCGGAGTCGCCGGTCAAGTATTTGCGACTCTTTTACATCATCAGTAAGTTACGTCTGGTAGGCTGTCTTTCTTCAGTAGTGAAGTGAGGACCTAGCTCGTTTCTCATGCATACAGAAGTGTATTCAGTGCAATTGATCGGTTAGGCTTCTGTGTCAACTTTGCGAAAGATCTGTTGTTTTGTCAACGTGGTGGTCTGTGTCGGCAAGGTGTCCGACTACTGCGCTATTAATGGTTTCAATCAAACCGATCCCAAACCAGACAAGATGATGTTTGATTCGTTTGGACAAACGCCTAGTCATATGACTTACATATTTCGCTGTAGAACAGCAAGGGAAGGAATACACAAGCATGGATTGATCGACGACGAGGTCTTTGTAATTCGGACTCAAAGTAATCAGGGGAGAAGTAGTGAGCCAGCTCCCTAATGTTGCCTCCAGGAGGGTGCATCTAAGGATCTGATACAGTTGATGATTCAATCTTCCTTTCACGATATCGCTCATGAACGGCAGGTGGATGAAGATGACTTCTTCTTCCATCGTGTTAACTGGATCACGTGACTTAATTGCGATCATGTTCCGGGTAATAAAGCGGTCGGGATAGCCACTTTCCCCTAACATATTAGCGGTTGTTTTTAATTCTTGTCCTAATGCCCCTGTGAAACAGATTTTCCCGGCTCTACTGGTAAGACATCGGACAAGGTTACGCTTCTGTTTGAGCATTAGAAAACCATTAAAATGTGCACACTGCCCAGTTGATTTGCGATGATTGGAGCGCTGTGAAGCTCCATTTAGTTGTTTTCTCAGGCTTACACCTAGAAGATAAAACGTGTTATCCGACTCTGTTTCAGAAGTAGATATTATATAAAGATGTGCTTAATTGAGTGTTTGTACACCATCAGTTAGATTCTGGTCCGAGTTTAGCAGGGCACAAATATCATCCACGTATCGTCTATAGAACCATATTTCCAGTGGCTGTTGATTTTTCAGTTTTTCCATGAAAATATCTGCTAGTAGTAGACCTAGGGGAGACCCCATCACAACTCCGTCAATTTGATAATACAACTGGTCGTTGGAATTGAATTGCATATTAGTTGTACAGCGCGACAGAAGCTCTCTAGGGATTGACGCTGGTATACTTATGTGGATATTCGTTCGCCTGACATATTCACAAATTAAAATGATAATCTCTAACAGGGGACGTTTGTGATTAGTGAAAATACGTCTAACCAACACATGCCTATTGTGAATGTCTATTTTCGGACTTGGCAATAAAATCGAAAGTGCCCCGTAGACTACGGGGACAGAAATTCTGACGAATTGGCTCAAGCTGTTGTGCTAACCATTGCAGTCGTGTGATAGGGAGAATTGCACATATCGAAGTTGGCTTATGGATCTTTGGTAGACTGTATAGTTTATGGCCAACTGTCCCGGGCGTTCATCATTTTCACTGGTGTTCGTCAGGGGTGTCCGATTTTCCCCTTCCTGTTCAATTTTGTCATGGACGACATTCTGGAGGGTGCGCTTCGGGAATACAGTCGGCTTGGTGTTGAGCTTATTCCTGGCACCACATTGACTGATCTGCAGTACGCGGACGACATTGTCTTATTCAGCCTCTCTGCCGAAGATACGCATACCATGTTGGGCAAGGTGAGTGACCGGGCTGGTTTGTATGGAATGTGCTTCGCACCTTCAAAGTGCAAAGTGCTACTTCAAGACTGTGGCATTTCCACTCCTAATTTCCTCATTGCAGGCAATTCGCTTGAGACTGTGGACAATTCCACATACTTTGGTAGCACTATCTCGTCAGCCTGTAACATTGCTGGTTAGTTATCAACGACAGTAGCAAAGGCACGAGTTGCCCTTGCCAAACTTCGTCACCTGTGGCGTCGAAAAGACGTTAGGTTGTCGCTGAAAGGAAGGGTATATAATGCCTGTGTGTGTTTTGTTGTGCTCTATGGTTCGGAAACGTGGCCTGCTCACACGCAAGATATCAACAAGCTTGTGACGTTTGACCATCGGTGTCTCCGCCATATAGCTCATATTAAGTGGACTGATCGCGTGAGCAATGTGGCCGTTCGCTGGCGTGTATTCCGGAACGCTCGGGATGCGCGATCAATTGGTCAACTAATCACGGTGCACAGCTTGCGGTGGTCAGGTTACGTACTGCGTATGTCAACTGATCGTTTACCGTAGCGGGCATTATATGCTGAGGCCACCAACAGTTGGGTAAAACCGCGTGGTGGTCAACCAACAACGTGGTCACAAAATATGAAGACCTTGACTGCTCCATTGAGCAAAGTTGGCAGGTTTCGCCTGCTTGGTTGGTGTCTTCGTGATCACTCAAACCGCTGGTTAGAGACGCTATCCGAGATGGCAGTGTCGCTGTCAATGGCGTACCTGTATTCATACCATTTCTAGTTCTTCCGCTTAGTCTTTTATTAATAATGTTCAACCTTCTTAGTAACGTTTTCCTCTGGGACAATCCACGTCACTGTTGAGGTGAGCGGCGGCCCGAGTCACAGTACGTTTTGGTCATGCTCATAGCTGCTATGATGATGATGCTCCAAGTTTGCATCATATAGCCTAGGTAATAAAAATGCAGTTTTCGTTTTATTCTGCTACAGTATGTAGTATGTTATACGACCACTGACGTTTCGGCGAAATCTCAAAGCAGCCAGGTGCTAACATGATCTCCGGCTATTGAAGTTCACCTCGCTCTGCTTGACAATGCGAGGACGTACAGCCTACCATGTTTGGGACTATGATCATTTGCAGTGTTGATCGGAAAAGCTCTTAGACGTGACAATTGTGTCGTAAGGAACGATATGTACGCATTTCCCCTTCAAAATTTTATCTCTCTACCCGTTGCTTCGTGAGTCGTTACGGGACAGTCATCCTCAAGCGACGATACCCACTGTCATATCTGATAGCCGAATCAACGCAATTATTTGAATAGCAACTGTATACTCTATTTTAAATGAAAGCCTACTGGTCGGTAGAGAAATTCGACGTAGTAACCATTGCGCGGATTTCTTGTAGAATATATTTAAAATGTTTCGCATCCAGTTGACTTAGCCAGCAAATGTTCTGTCGCATTTTATTTGCCGCTATTTGCTTGAGGTATATTCCGTTTTCCTTTGTAGAACGCAGCTAAGGCCGCTTATCCAGCATTCCTGACTACTTATTTGTATACTGGTACGGGCGCTCTACGTGTGGACTATCGTGGTGAGTATTACCTTTTTGTTTTTTTACCATCTTGTCATTTGAAACCGACTTTATCTTGATAACAGTTAGATGTTCTGGAGGTCTGGCGTGAATAACAGTGTCAACCATTTGTGCACAAACGCATGAGCAAGCGGACGGTCGAAACTTGATAGTGTCGAAAAGAGGCCTGGTTTTTTGGTTGAAATCAAATATCACTTTTACCACCTGATCAATGGTAACGTTTAAGCTCGCGCATTCAGTCAAGATTTAGGGACACATAAATTTAGCTACTTAGGCTATCTGTTGAAAATATCAACCGGCCGTCTATCACGCTGGGCGCTGCATGCCGCTGCAACAACCAACTGGCGTAAGGTTCAAGGTATAAAAATGTTGCAACTGTTAGTCGGGTTTCTCTTCAAAGTTGAGATACCTTGACTCGCGGAGTACGTTGTTCAACACCCCAGAAGCGAAAATGCATCAATCGCATAGATTTAATCGTCATTTTGTTGAGTTGTCTGAGAAAGCAAGACAATGTCTGCGGTAGTGCAGTGCAAGCCGGAACAAACCGTACTACAAAAGTCCACTTACTTTCACCTAGTACCCGGTTGTTTGCATACAATTCATTATCACGTCCTTCGAACTGGACCTGAATATTTTTTGTGCACATAAGGATGATGCCTTTAGCTTAATTTGCGTACGTATGCGCATGGTGACAGTGTAGCAATTTACAGTCCGATTGAATGCTTACTGGCGGATATCCTCCTTTAAACGGCCATAGATACGCTGGTCGGTTCTGTTGACCATTCTACACTTTATAAACATTATGCGGATATTTAAATATGTACTGACTGTGACCATTTTTTACCGGTTATACATCAACTTCATTCAGCTTACCCCTAAAGAGGAGTTGGATAGTTTGCTGCCTCTTCGAGGTGGTCTCATCATCATCGTCATCATCATAGACAGCAATACATCA
>JTDE01004283.1:55373-68442 GCA_014338405.1 Paragonimus skrjabini miyazakii
CAAGCGGACAGCACAAAGTCTACTGTTAACAGGAATCCAATCTATCAGTGCGGCTGCGGTCGTCGTGCTAAGGAGTATACCCACTCCAGCCTGACCTCTAACAGCGGCTGTGGAGTCACCCGAGGTGTATAACCAGTATCGGGTAGACAATGCGGGTGCTGTTAGTTCCGTACGCTGACTACTGTCCTGGATTCTAGTTTCCGAGATGCAGCAGGCATCGACATGCAACGAGTCTAGCGTTCGTGCAGGAGCGGCTCGTTGACCTATATCTTTGAAGGCACCTATAATAATTCGCATTCTAGGTCTAAGCAAGGGGCGAGGGAGGCATGAGGCTGAATGACAAGAGACGGAATTTACCGGCTCAGTGTTACTACGGTTAGCTACATCTGTTATGGGACCTGAAGAGTACCTATCAGAAGTGGAGGTCGGGAGGGGTCTGAGAACTAAATTTGATAGGACAATGGGAGAGGGGTCAGCAGTAGCATGTTTTTGCCTGTCCACCCTGCTGTATGCAACAGATAGGGCGACCCCGTTTATACTGCGAGACGGCCGATGCAGTATGGAATTACTGGTGTTGTGACTAATCATGGTTGTGTGTGGTCCGAGATACTGCCAGGGCGCCCAGACCTAGACAGGAGAACAATTAGGGTTCTCAACCAAAGCCTTTGGCTCAAAGGCCTATACCGCAAGGCAGCGGGTGGGTGGCAGTGTACCAGAACTGGTACGTTTTCCGGAAAAAGATGCCAACCTTCTGTGATGAAAATCTACTCGATTCACCGCCTATCCAAACCCCGACACAATGGGAGTTCTAGCAAGAGACCAATCCAAACGTCGCGTTGAAGATACTTCATCAGGATTGGACGAACAGTCTCAATGTTACGCCTTCTGTTATTCGCTTATTTCTTTGTTCCGTATTGCACCAATTAGCATTCAGTTTGTGACTTTGTATGTGTCCATATGATCAGCCAATGAGTGACTATGATTTCTTTAATACTGTTGTACATCCATAAATTCGGCTTATTGTCTCACGAATATGAACTGCTTACTGCAACCAATGCGAGGTCTTCTGTTTATTACTTGCGTGGAGGTTTCAATGGTTTCAAGGGCTATTCGAAGTCCCTAATTCCGAGTATTACACCTTCTTCCAACCCCCAACCTGGAGGACCAGGAGACTGGTTTGTCAGACCTCTACCTATTGACCTGTCTGGCATGAGTGACTCTATCGGTGTGGTGGCCACACCTTCCAGTTTAGCCCAATAGATCATCGAGATGCGCAAGCTGTCACACCGCGTCAAGGTCCAGACTCGTTGTGACACGATTGCCGATAGCAAAACGTCAGTTGGTCTAATTTTTGTTAATTAATGTCTCAGCGAGTAGCACAACCGCCAGACATGCTGTCTTGTGTGGACGCCTTCTCTTGATAGATTGAACCTGTATCAAGGGTTTTTATGTGTTGAGCCTCAATTCCACTCCCTTCTCTTATGACGAAACTTGGGCTTCAAGTCCTTTCTTCCTAACTTGCCTTCATCCCGTTCATGTGGATAGAAACAGTCCATTTCGGATTTCCGGTTTTCATTGGACGCAGCCGTAAGGGAAGAAAATCGAGTTCATAATGATTCGTGGTGCTCATTCTCAAATTGACACAGAGTGAAAGCAAGTTATGGTTTAATTATACAAATTCCCCCGTCATAAACGATACTTATAGAAGTGATGACCGAGCGGATAAGAGCTTCAGCTCGTAGCTCGAATGGTAGCTGGTTCGTTTCTCCGTTCGGACTATCTCAACCTGGATGAAACCGGTCATGGGATGTCGGTTTGTGGGTGAACATCAAGACTCAGTTTGTACCTTTTTTCCATAGTTTAATGGCAGTTAGCCATCAGCACCAACCATTGTTGTACATCTGAGTATGAGAATGAAATAGTGTCATTGCTCACAGTCGCTTCACGAATAAAATATTACCAGCTTGCCCAGATCGGAGAGGGCGATTGTTTTAAGGGGACCTATATAGTCTTCAGTCAATCGCAACAGATGGATCGGTTTCATACTTCCCACTAACCGGCTTAACAATCACTTCATTAGGGTAAATATGTAACATTCCCGACTATGACGTAGGTTGGCAAACACTATCCGTGCCTTTGCTATGCGATTGGTGATCTCATGAGGCATTCCACCAGCGCTTATACAGCTCCCAAGACCCATGAACTTCTCAGATACTGTCAACTCTCCACCAGCAATGGTGAGAGCAGGCGCAGATTCCTGCAAACAGCACTCCGCACTTAGTAGATGCAAAGGCCGTACCGAACTGACAAACTAAAGCCCCTAGTCTGTCTAAAGTGTGCTGGACTCCCTGCGAGCCCTCATAGAGTAGAGCGATGTCGTCTGCATATTCTATGCCTCGAAGTCGAGTGCCTGGAAGCAGCTCCACTATGTTTGAGCACACTCTAGGATCTCGTATACTGCGAAATTGAATGGGAAGGGGAAGACTGGACAACTTTGTCGCACCTCACTTGAGGTGCTAAGTGTCGGCGTTACACTACCATACGCCCTAACCCTGCCTGAGGTCTGACGCCAAATTGCCTCCAGGATGTTCACATACTTTCTAGGCATACTCATCTTCGATAGACAGTCCCATAGTGCAGACCGGTCAACTGAATCTCTCTATGTCCAAAAAGACAACTGTTGCCTTTCTATGCGAATAGCGGAGGTCGAGCATTAAACGGAGTTCGAAGTTGTGATTATTGCATCTACTGCTGGAGCGAAACTCAGCCTGCTATTCACGAATATGTTCGTCGCGCGTTCCTCCTAGTTTACGAAGTAAAGTGCCTGCGAGCAACTTTAATACAATAAGAATCAAGCTAATCCTTCTTTGGTTTGCATACGAAGTGCATGAGTTATTCTCGAAAATGGGAACGATGTTAGCCAAACTCCAGTCATTTGGAGCAGCTTCCTGGTGCTCCGTGACGTTTTAGTAAATTGATCTGAAGTGAGACTTCTGTTTCCGACGAGGCATAAACGTCAACAGACTACACGGGCACAGGCAGAGCCGAAAGGCATAGTCAATGGCGCGAGTGGCCAGTTGAACTGGTGTTCAAACTGTTCAGCCCAGCGTTCTAACCATAGATATATGTTACTTTACCCTCTGGTGGGTATAGTGACACTTGACCTGCCGTTAATACGGGTGTGCGTGCTCCATGGTGATTTCTGCGCCAGCCACTTTCCTGTTTAACTATTTTTCCAAGTAATCGATAAGAAATCGCAATATTTTGTATTCAGCGTTCGTTATATTTGAAAACTCGCTGTTCCGTTTGTCTTGTTTGTGAATGGCTATCTAGTTAATGTAGTATTCAATGTAGCTGCAACGTTGAAATACTGTCTCTTTTTGTAATTCCTTTTTAGAGAGGAGTGCGATAAGCTCGTTTGGCGATCGGCACGCCAGATATTCCCCAACTTTATTCGACTACTAGAATTCCCCGACTTCCGCTTCCGAATCATCTTAGGCTTGACAGTCAGCGTGGGAGGTTTAACTGAAGATACGGTCAGTATTTTTGTCCCCGTTCATCTTGTTTTTGGTCTACCGCGCATGCATTCTAAATCGGCTTTCATACCGTAATCCACACATCACCGATGAACGCAAAAGACAATCTTTGTTCAGGGTTGTTCTTCAGTCTGCAGGAAGGGATTATTTTATTACGTTTCAAAATGACTGCGCAAGTTAATTTCCTAACATCTGGGGTTGTCTTGCTTCAAACACGCGCGCCTACTTCAATTTGGACTCCACTCACGTTCGATTACAAAGTTTGCGTTCAGAATGTCTCTCCAGTCAACTCCTTTTGAATTTTGTTCAGTCGTACACGTTTTTCACAGGACCGGGTTTGAACTCTGATCTATATTCTCATGAGGCAGCTGTGTTGTATTCATTATCGGTCACACGATGGGGTCGACCGGATTATCCTATCTGAATGCTCAATCTTTTTTCGCCTATGAGTAATGCTCATAGTATGCGCTGTTTCCGATTAGACACACAGTTACTGCCGGTTCAGTCGATAACTCTCCGATGAGGACTTGTGAGTTAAGTTGAAAGTTCTAGTTTTATCAAAACCAATAAACGACTCTTTATGGTACTGGTGAGTAGTCGGGACCGTGGTTGATTCAAACTTGGCACGCATTTGTTTCAACTCGAATAGTGTAATTTACGAGCAGATCTACTGACAGCGCTTGCTAATGTACTGCTGGAAAACCTCTGCTCAGGAGGCGCTATCTGCAACATCGGTTATCGCGCCGGAATCTTTTTTGATCTTCTTTCATTGACCCATCTTTTTCTCTGGTTGAGAGGCTACATAGGGGAAAGTTGTCGTTTACCTAATGTGGAGAATTAAGTACAATCTTTTCTTTCCTTTTAAGTTGTGATTAATCATTGTCTGCATCGACCACTTTGGCTTCTGAGGTTCACGAAATCACGAACTTTTGGTTCGTTATGATACGCCCACAATGTTCACCTCAGAGATCTTCAAGAAAAGCCAGAATATTTACCTGTTCACATACTTTTAGCTGCTAATTTCTAAAGATCGCACAATATTTTCTTCAAAAAATAGTTACTTTGTCTTGCCCCGAGTAACCTTATTTCAGCAGCCGCAACTGTAACCAACTAGTTTGCACGTAAACCTGAGTATTCATAACAATGATCGCAATGAATTCAACTTCAGTCACAATTAACTTCAATTTTCACATTCCTACAGAATTATCCTTGATACGACCTGGAATACATTTCCGGCCACGCTTTCATGCAGCAACCGTACTACCAACTGCGTCACTGATCTCACATAGCCACGGTTGAATTATCATATACAGACACTGCCACTTTCAGATTGTCCGATCACCTCTAAGAGTACAATAATTGTTCTATTATTTGCAGCTGATGACTCCACAACTAAGACCTCTCTCCAAATTGAAATAACAGAAATCACTAACCTGTTTAACGATAACTTAATTACTGATGAATGGGGCTGGTTCATACATCTGTGGAATGCTAAACTTGGGGTTCAGTTTTGAGTGATGTTGAATTCATACTAACTAGAATTCCTCTACTACTCCTCGTAGTAGTCGAGTTAGTCAGGAAGTAGACTGACGGCCATGTGATTGACATTGTGCGTATGTTCCACTGAGCCGCCGAGGGTTCATCCCATTTCAGCACCTGAAGTAGTGCGGGATTTTCGTTAATCTAAATTGAACACTAATTCTAAAATTGTTAGTGAACTATTCCTGAATAATTTACAAAAGTCTGGTTGCTGTCTATGATTATCATCACCACCATTACATATAAGGCTTTTGCTTATGCTGAACGAATTATCGCACGAAGGAGAGGGAAGGATGGAATTCAATTCCTAAATCCCCACACCTAAAGTCAAGCAATCAACATCAAGTTGCTTATGCTATCGAGACAGACTACCGAGTAACAACTTCGGCTTTCAACATCTTCATCCTCGCTTAATCAGCGGGGTCTGCGCTACCGTAAGTTCGAAATAAATTGTCACATCTATTAGCCAACCGTTTTCTCAGATTTTTGCCTGCGTTTAATCCATCCATATACGTATTTTTATTTCAGGTAATCTGCAGCACAGAAGCCCTTGCCAATTATCTTCTCCTCCACGAACAAGACATCGTGTTCATTCATGATTTCTTAACAGTAGTGGAACAGGTGTTTGAAACTTACTCACATGATGAACGGTTCGTTATTTTGCTAGTAGCTTTAACATTACTTTCTTTGCAGCATTATTGTCCCGTGGTTTAAATTCATCGATTTTCTACTTAATAATCCTGTGATTTGCTCCGCCGTGGAAAAAGACAGGTTGGTGGTAAACTTGTTTATTTAAATTCGTACCCTTTTTGCCCGCTTCGATGGCATTACTAATGAAACTCTGCATTACCCTTTGTACAACGTTCGAAACTAGGTTATATTCTTTGTACTTGGAGTTACAATTGACCACTAATAAAATCATGTAGTGCAGCCAACTAAGTCCATCTACTTCGGTATGGCCTTTGTTTGTACATAATTTTAACAAGATTGATGGCATGTAGTAATTTAAGCGCCTGGTTCACCGTCATCCTCATTATCGTAGACAGTGACACATCAGTAGCTCACTTCGATGGTTAACTGCTATACAACTATGAAGCGAGAAAACAGGTCTTAATTAGAAAGCAGAATAAATGGAAAAACAGAGATAAATACTAAGAATGCTTATTCTCAAATATCTAACATGACGGCGCCTACACCTTGCGAACAAACGACGGAGCTGCATGTGAAAGTAAAGCGTTTTCAGCAAGACACCTTTCTCACAACTTTCGCTACGTGCTTTTTGTTTACGGAAACCACATAAACAACGGCAACATTTACCTCACCGAGTTTGATTAACCACCATCCATCGTAACGTCCTTAGCCACCGATTGTGTAAGTCGCTGGGACTCTATCTCGACCTACAGTGGTCAACCGCTTGACGAAGGATTTAATTCTTATACTGTGGTACCTCGGCTCTCTGATTTTCATTTAATACCAGTCGGCTGTGGTGTCGTCAAAAAAGATTCACACGTGACAGACGACTAGATGAGGTCCTTCATATTCGAATCAACTATCTGTCTTTTCATGCCTAAAGATGAAGCGAATAAACTTACTTGAGACTTGCTACCAACTGTCCGCTTCCTTACTTCATTGTTGCTCGCCCGTTGATTGCGCTAGATCCGATCATCCGAACGTAGTCGTCGATGGCCAACTAGTCACTTAATGTCTTTCGGTTTTAGTGGTGGACTGTTTCTTAGCCGTAGACTAGCATAACTCTTATAGCCGTGTTATATACATGATCCTTCAAACCAAGAATGATTGTTGTCTCTCGCCAGAGATGTCCCAAATTCATGAATACCACTCTAGCTTTGAGGAGTAGAGGCTTTTTTATGTTGTGCACTTACGCCCTTCTTGTATCAACTTCCCAAGTGCTCTGTTGGCCTAAATAACGTGACGTAGACAAAAATGCAAAAAGTCGAGATCTGGAAATGTCCTTCGTTAAGTGTGGGAAGCACATTTGGCAGATCTCAAAGGATTGTCCTTCTTTTGTATCGTTTTCCTTGTATTTGTTTCAATGCGGGAAAGTTTTGTGTGCTGAAACTTCAGGCAAATTGTTGACCAACACTAATGGTTAGTGAGGTGTGTTTTATCCACCACTGTACGCTGTGGTGATTTTGTTCAAATTGTCAACTGTTTTTGTTACCGTTCTCAGTGGACCTAATGGTTTGCCTATTACCCTCTAGGTTGTTAATAAATTCACTACGTTTTTGTTCTTTTCCCGGACAGGGAGACATGGGTGTAATTGTATTTGCGAAGACAAGTTTGAATTAATAGCGCTCTTTTCGTTCTTTTTTTAGCAATATTGCTAGAAGCTCTGCTTTCTGGTTTAATCCAATTTACGTTTTAGTTGCTGCTGGTGTAGCTTGTATTATACGAAAAATTATCATACAATATTTTGTGCCCTTGTAGATCCTCTGTCAAATGCAACACTACTCACACGCCGTCCTCTTTCCCAAAAGCACCACCATCTGTTTTTCCAGTTTACACTTGCGCATTATATTCTTAACTTTTTCTTG
Organism: Paragonimus skrjabini miyazakii; assembly: GCA_014338405.1. Classification (NCBI taxonomy): domain Eukaryota; kingdom Metazoa; phylum Platyhelminthes; class Trematoda; order Plagiorchiida; family Troglotrematidae; genus Paragonimus; species Paragonimus skrjabini miyazakii. The sequence goes on from JTDE01004283.1 coordinate 63,004, forward strand.
AATCGCAAACCATTCAGGGTGTTTTCCACACCTACCAAGGTTGTCAGGCAAATACCGTCAGAAAGTGCAACGATCAGTGAATAGGATAATAAATTCCTCGACGGCGACTCTATAACCTGGACTATGGAGTAGTGGTAAACACTCCATCTGCTTGACCTGGCGTATCTCGAATGGCAGCGAGTACATTTATTTCTCAATGTTCAGTCCTCTACCCTGCCATTTCTTGCTTTACTGATTATATTCTCTGAATGTGAACTGCATACAGTGTAAGTGATATACTTGCCTCTTACGTTTATTTAATTCTGATGGAGATCTCCGTGGCTATTCGTCGATTTTTCATATTTCGACGTATATGTGCCACTCTAATTTTTCCTGGCCTTGACATTCTTATGCAACTCTAGAACTATGCCTTATGTCATGCATCTTACTCTTCATTTTCTGGTGAGAATTAAAGCTTTGGATTAACATTAAATTCCCCATGTTCTACTTGCTCCACTTTTTCACATACTTGTTAGCTTAGCATTATTATACACTATCGTTTGGTGTTCCTCTGTTTTGATTCACACACTTTTCTTTACGTTCACATTACCGCAGCCCGATTATGTTACGTCTCATTGAGAACATCTGGTTGCAAACAAAATCCGTTCGAGATGTCCATCGTATCAAAGCAGCTATTGACGCGTGAGTCTCATTCTTTCTGCTGTTCGAACTTTTGTTAGTCGTTCTGTCTAGCTACCATTTTTCGACGCGTATGCAGGTCGGTTTGGAAAAAAAACAAATTTGGTAGTTACAAATGCTCTTGGTAGTACAACAACTAGTGACCCGAGTTTTGTACTCCACTTTCCGGACTCAAGTTGGCATGCCGGCTACCTGTTCATTAAATAATCTCTTGTTACTTGAGCAAAAATAACCTACAGTTCAATAATACCAGGCGACAGTGCGAGCATAACGTTTTGGTCAATAGACTGCGTATAGAGTAGCCTACTGGTTATTAGGATTAAGTTATTTTAAATTAGATACGGTTGACAAATCAGTCGGTTATTTGCAGATATTCCAACTAGTTTCTCAGTTTGGTTCGTGGTGTTTACTTACCGTCCCTTTTATTCACTAATCCGATTTCGCACATTCCCCATATTTATCATTCTTATCTTATTCCCGAATATCGGTGTTGTATCTAGTTTAGTGACGTCATCAACCTTTGTGTGCAGTGGTGTAATACGAATGAACGAACTTCCAAGACAGTTCGTATGTACTAGAATTCGTTCCATAACTCTGATTCCGCGAGTTTTTCGCATAATAGTGCCTATTTATTGTTCTAGATTTGGTGGGATGTTACAGTTTGAAGGTCCCATCCAAAAACGCGCCAAGTATATACTACTGATACTACTCGGACATCGCTATCCTGTGGTACGTCAATCTCTTCGTATATCCTTAATGTCGTTCATATTTTTGCAACCTCCCAGGCAGTTTTTTTCAGTTTTTGGACATTTATTTTCTTCACAGCGTTGCATAAAATCACAAAGCGCAACGTTTGGTTCGAGTGTTCCCACTGTTTTTATGTCTATTAATCCAATGACGACGTGAAATCGCAATTTGGGTGTTCAATAGTTATAACACCACCCATTATGAATGATATTCGCGTTGTTCTGCGGCTTGAAGAGCAAAGTACGCCTGATGTTCGATGTTGGCTGTACTTTTCATGGTCCGGCCACTTACTAGTATTTTATTGTTTTGGCTTCGGCCCTGATACTTGAATTATAATTTGTAGAGTAAGAGTAGAGGACGATAGTTCTTTTTCTGGATGTTGCTGAATATTTTTACGGACATCACTTTTTACGTTCATTTGTGCAGTTTTCTGTTTAAATTTTCGCTTGAGTCAGTGCGCTTGTATTTCTCTCGTAATTGTAGATACGCAAGTCTGCGGCCACGAAGTTATACGAGTGCCTTCTGGTGTACGATCTGACTGAGCCGAATTTGTTGGATCAGACTGTCAATCTTCTTACTGAAACAATATGGTTAGTTTATTTTCGGTCGTGTTTGAATAAGTTATCGCTATTAGTTCACCTCATTGATTATTCTAATACGATCCGTGCTTATATATGACGACCTTTATGTGATCCTGCACGCGTCCTGCCTCTATTCCTTTGGCCAGTAATGTGGTCTGAAAAATAGCCCATTCATTTGTGGTTCGTTTAGGCAGTGACTACCGTTTTTCAAATGTTAACAACGTCAATATCCTCATTATCATGTGATGTGTTTATCTACAATACTTATTCGCGGTTGTTCGAAACATCGTACCTTCCAAGACCTAACCTGAACCTCTAAAAAATCGTGCTGGCAGTGGATTCGAAACTGTGACACATTGAGACTTTCCTCTGGCGTGCTTTTGAGTGCCTGCACCACATCGCAAACAGTTACTTTGTTATGATATGGTTGGAGTTCGCACATGCGTTGACAATGACGTCTATCTATTACAGTTATACGTATCTCACTGCCTCTGCTCTTGGCTGCGTTCTTCACATGTCGCATAATTCCGAAAATTTGTAACTGCTTATTTCAGAACGTTTGGATTATCTACGTGTTGTGCACGGGGCGTAAACTCTTCTCCATAAAATCACACACCTAGTAAGAGGCGCGAATGCACGTCGCAAATGTTCGATCACCGTGGTTTCCACCCAACGTCCAGCCAGACTAGCTTGGTCAAGTAATGATATGCGCATACATTGATTTGTCTCACGCACAATCCCATTCATGGACGTCCACGTAATCGAATTCAAAAATATCAAAACTTGACTACGCTTCAGTGCAATTTTAACTTTGTGCAGTAGCGATAATTAGCAATCTTAATCAGTGGACGTTATCTTGTAAGTGGCCGACTACCATTAAAGAATACAGTTGTCTTCAAGCAATAACAAAATGGAATCTGTTTGTTTCTGCTCATGCTCCGAGTGAGGATGATGGCTCTTTGGCACTGTTAAGGACATTACTGTAAAATTCACGTGGCATGGAGGTTTGTAGCAACTGTACTTCGGAATAAAGCTGGAATACTAAATTTCGATTTGCGGTCAGATCGCGCACTTAAGATTGGACTAAATTAAGCCTACCGGAATAACTGCAGTAAAAATACACTAGCCTGTCTGAACGTAATATGGAATAAACTCACGCAGTTATTACAAACTCCGCTGCATATTATCACTGGTATGTTGACCCTACGTATAATTCTCTCCCTTTCTCTCTGATTAGAGAGTATGTGCTAATAGAAATAGGGCCAATTCATCCTCTGTATTAATCTTCACCGTAGTCACCATCCTGCAACCGATTTCTTGTGAGCGGCATACAGTCAGCTAATGAAGTCGGAACTGTATTACCTCCGGTTTCTTCACATTGGCAGTGTTTATTGTCTACGAGTTATTCAGTTGGGGCAGTGCCTTCGACTCAGGATTCGCTGGAATAGTCTTAGGTTACAGGAAGTGGATGACGGCCATTATCTTCTCTCGCTGAAGCCGTAGCATGGTTCTGCCAGGCAACTTCAAACAGTGGTCATCTATGGTACAAACTTGGAACTTCGTTTGAATAGCACACATTTGCGAGTTCATCGAATCGAAAATTGTTTTCGGAGTAGCGAACCCACTACCTCCCACATCAACGTTGAAATCAAACTGCGTCCCGAGTTGTGTAGGAGGCTGGTAGATGAATTGTTGTGCATAAATTGGGTTGGACTGTAAGCTTGTGCCCGTTCCTCAGCAATTCGTGGGCTATAATTGGCGCGTCTGCAGTCATTCTTAGTTTGACTATATTTACTGCCTACATGCTGAACGGTATTTCAGAGCCGGCACGTGAATCGAGGATGGGATACCTCACACAACAAACATTAATTGATAGACTTCGTGGTGGAGGGACGATTCAGCAACATCCGGGCGTTCTTAAGCAGGCGATCAACCTTTTTGATACGCTAGTTTTTATAGAGGATTCTGAATTAAGAGAGTATACTTCCCCTTGGTTATCGCCTTCATATCGCTGGTTCGCCTATTTCACGTTCATATGCAGATAACTCCTGACTCAGCAACCTCCGCTGCGGCTCTGTTTCAGTAACCCCAGCAGTCACTCGGCTCCTTAGGTGCCTTTTTAGTCCATCATCTGTTTGTGCGCATGTTGGATGAAAAATCGACAGCATATACTTGGGTCATGTGTCCGCTTATTGAACCTCGCTTGCTCGGCTGCTCGTTACCGTTAGAGCTTTCTCAATTCCTTGTAGAGAAGTTCCGATGAGGTTCCCGAGAATGGCAGCAATGGATGAGTGTCCCGTCTAACATTCGTCAAGCAGTGGGCGGATTGTTTGTTCGATTGCACGCACTTTCATATATTATACTACAGGTGTATACGTGTGACCCTCTTCTCGATCCCGGCAGTGTTGTTCCGCAGTTTCAGCTGTTTTATCACCGAGGGCCGCGTTTGCCGAGTTAATTTGCAGTGATTACCCTTTGGGATACGACGGGCATCCTACATATGGATTCGCGGTGGGATAACATTTAACATTGGACGAAAGTGAGCCGGTTGAGGATTTCACAGCTGGAAGCGAGAAACCTGGCTGATAATGTATGGTGTTAAACAAATCGAAGCGATGAGTATAAACTGCATTGCATATTGTCATATAACTTTGGACCACGAGTATATTCCAACCAAACTTCATTACGCAGGTTTTTACGACTCTTGAGAGGAAAAGAATGTCACGACCACAGAGAATCACGAGCAACATCTCGATCACAGTAGGAATGCACGATATCACGTTGAGCTGGAAAATCTAAGGCGCAAGTAACATAGCACGGCTCACGCAGATTGAAAACCTTCCAACAAATAAGAATAGAGACGCCCTTCAACTAAGTTTTGTTTAATGCCTAGCTAGAAGGCGAGGCACTGATGTACGGCCACTCTGTTTATAGGGTTTTGTTGACCTTGGGAATAGGCCGCCAAACAGACTAACCAAATGTTGGCACCAAAATAACAAATCAACCGACATGGGAGCTACTCAAATTGTGAAAGAAGGAACCTCTAGTTATCTCGGCAAACAGGGCGAATTTGTGAGAAAAAGCATTTTTTCTCAATATAAATGAAGACGGCGACACCACTGCTTCAGTGATTATGACTGGCTACTTAACCACTTTAATGTGTTGTAGTACATACGACAACGGCGTCCGAAAGATTACTGCAGTATCTTATCAAGCCGTACCGTGCGGGTACCTCCATATTTAGTGCGGAGTACAAACCATTGACAGTGACCAATCATCATCCTGTCATGTAATCAAAATGAGTGATAATAGATATGTATGCACATGTGAAGTGGAAGCCAAGAATTAGGATAAAGAAATAAGAATAGGGTGAACATTCAACCTAAGTAAAGTTTTATCAAGGTAGCGATAGGTTCACCACCATCTGTTTCTG
>JTDE01004285.1:20103-32011 GCA_014338405.1 Paragonimus skrjabini miyazakii
GGGAACGCTCTCCCACCGTCGACCTCGGTCTCCGGCGATGTTTTTGATGGATTTTCCAGCTCGCTAATGTTCAGAAGCCGCTGATCGGTGCCAAATTCTTGGCATATTTCAACCTTTCCATTGATGTCAAGAGGCGTAAGCTAATTGACAACACCACTGCATGCACAGCAAACGGTGTCCGAAAGACGATTGCATCAATCGGCATCCGGCCCGCTCTTCCACCAACACCGTCTTTCGCAGCACTGCTGAAGGAATTCCCCTCGCTAACCCAGCCGTGCTCACATAGTGAGACGGTTAAACACAATATGGTACATCATATCATAGCACGTGGTCCTCCAATGTTTGCTCACCCACGCCGTTTACATCCAAAGAAACTCAAAACTGCCAAGGCTGAATTCGAACATGTGATTCAGTTGGGCATAATTCGACCTTCGAACAGCTCTTGGGCAACGCCACTGCACATGATACCGAAAAAGTCTCCGGGTAATTGGCGATCTCACTGTGATAACCGTGCCGTCAAAAAACGCACAATTCCGGACAGGTACCCCATACCACACATCCACGACTTTTCCTTGGGACTCGCTGGCGCTAATGTCCTCTCCAAATAAGAACTAGTGCGCGCCTATTATCACATCCCGGTCGGGGGAGAGGGTATCCCGAAAACAGCCACTACAACACCTTTTGGAAATTTCGAGTTCACAAGATTGCCCTTCGGACTCCGTAATGCGGCTCAAACATTCCAGCGATTCATAGGCGAAGTAATGCGTGGACTCCCCTTCGCGTACGTCTACATCGATGATGTTTTGATCGCTAGCCGTTCAAACGAGGAGCACTTTTCCCACTTTCACGCTGTTTTCGATCGTTTCGCGCAGTATGGTATTAAAATCAACATCGACAAGTGTGCCTTCGGAGTTAATTCATTGGATTTCCTGGGACATCGCGTCGACCAAACCGGCATAACACCTTTGCCAGATAAGGTGGAGTCCATCTCGACTTTTCCGATTCCCACTACGGTGACCCAACTCCGACGATTTCTCGGCATACTTAACTATTATCGACATTTCATCCCTCATCTCGCAGAAATTTTAAAATCTCTGACAGACCTGGTCGACTCCAAACGTAAATCAATCGAACTCTCACCCGAAGTCAAGGCGGCCTTTTCAGCTGCAAAGGAAGCCCTATGCCACTCCATCAAACTATGCTTCATCAGTTGCGATCCAAATGCACATCCTCTTCTCACCACAAATGCGTCAAAGGCTACCGTCGGCGCAGTTTTAGAACAATCAGTAATTGGCGAACAACAACCCTTAGCCTTTTTCTCCTAAAGGCCTCAACCAGCACGAGTTAAATACGGCACCTTTGGACGCGACTGCTGGCAATTTATTTGGCGATTCGTTCTTTTCTACACCTTTTGGAAGGCCGACACTTTGTCGCGCAAACCGACCACAAGCCGGTAACATTTGCTTTTCACGCCAAACCCGATCGGTACTTACCGCGTGAAATCAGACATTTGGACAATATTTCTCAATTCACCACGGACATCCGACGCCTATGTCGTGATGCTAACATCGTGGTTGATGCTTTATCACGTCCTGATGTCAAGTAAGTTCAATCGTCACCCTCCTTTGACTTGTCTAAAATGACTACAGCCCAGCAGTGCAGTGAGGACATGAAGGATATTTCCATCTTTAAGTCCTTGAAACTATCTAGCATCCCCCTGCCGACGCAATCTGGTGACATTCTCTACGATACTTCAACGGGTAAACCCAGACCTTTCGTCCCACTTTTGTACCGTCACACTGTTTTTAATCATTTTCACCGTTTATCTCACCCCGTAAAACGCGGCACATTGAAGTTGATTGCACGACGCTTTATTTGGCCTTCTATGAACAAAGATGTTCGCCTCTAGTCACCACGGTGTGTGGAGTGCCAAAGGAGTAAAGTGCACAAGCATACGGTTACCACACCTGGTACATTCTCCCAACCGGACACCCGTTTATCCCATGTACACATTGACATCGATGACCCATCACCACCTTTCAAAGATTGTATGTACTTATTGACCGCAATCGAGTGTTTCACCCGTTGGCCTTTAGCTGTGCTTATTAGAGATGTTTCAGCGGAGGAAGTTGCTGAAACCTCCTTGGAACATTGGATCGCTAATTTTGGTGTGTCATCTGTAATCACTACGGATCGAGGCACCCAGTTACAGTCTTCCATTTTTCGCAGCTTTACGAAGTTACTGGGTTGTTCGCACATTGAAACGATGGTGTACCACCTTTGCGCTAATGGCTTAGTCGGGCGTTTTCACCGTCATCTGAGGGCCAGTCCGACGCAACGAAATGAAGCGAGCGCCTACCACTCACTAACCTTGGAATCCGGTCTACCGTTGAAGAGGACATCGGCTGCGCTAACACTGAATTAGTTTACCATACCAACTTGCACCTCCCGGGAGAATTGATTCAGCCCTGGACTCACCCAAACCCAGGTACAGATTACATTCCACTTTTACGGCAACACATGTTCGGTCTTCGTTTTACACCAACCAGTCAACATTGGCGTCGGGAACAAAAATCTCCGGACTTGTTCACCTGAAAGTATGTGTTTGAGCACAAGGATGCCACCAAGTACCATTACATTTCAGTATGGCACATATCCCTGAATGCTGATTTCCAGCAGTGGTCTTATCAGTGTGCTATAGATGCGTGGGAATCTTTTTACCGAGAAATTTCCAAGAATTCTACAAAGTACAGATAGTGTTCTGTTGGCTTCCTTTACCAACCACACAATGGTAGTACTAGTGGAGAGGTCTGATGTAAGAACGGTACCTAGGTTGCGTTTCCGATTAACAGTGGCTAAGGCAGCACCACCGATGCAATATATACTGCTGCTATGATGACGAACGTGTAGTATTCAACTTGGACGTGCTGAAGGGCAGTCGATTTTCCACGGACTACAGATGCAGGGCATCTAAGTCTCTCAGTGTTGGGGAAAGTCTGTTTCCAAAAACGTCTTATCTTTCGAGATTACTTCGAAAGATAACGTATGACCTTGAATTTCATTTTTTCGCTCCATAACATGCCAATACTTAATTTTGGTGCACGTTTCTCTTGCGTCTGTGATTGGCTCATCCCCCTCTCAGTGCATCAATTCAGGTGGGATTCTTCTAGGCCGTTCAAAGACCATATATATGCAGATGCCGTTCTGTTCTGTTATCTTTAGTTTTAGAGCAAATACATTCCCGACTGAAGGTCAACGTCTTCTGTATTCTTCTTGGGTATCCGAGTATTGTTACGCTTTGTGCTACGTTTCATGTTTCGTATAGTCGTACAATAGACATTGCCCGTTATCGCTGGCCAGCGGATATTGACATTTTAGTAATTTTTTGCGTCTTCAACACTGTTTCAGATGCGCCATAGTTTCATACCGTCAGCATACATCACAACGGAAGGGTTACTTATGTCTGGAAAGTCGTCGACCTTAATTACGAATAATAGAGGACTGAGTATAGAGCCTTGTGGTATATCACTTGTGGTGGATAGCTCACCGTTAACTATAACGGTGTATGTACGCCAGCATAGGTACCATCTGAGCCAAAACAAACCTTACTGCATAAACCCATGTTATTCAACTCGTCCAGTAGTATATCGTGTTCATTTTTACCTAACGCCTTCGTGAAATCAAAAACACAGCATCAACTAGGAGGCGTTCTTCAGCAACTTCTGTACACGAGTCAGCGGCAATCAGTAGGTTGGTCGTGCGTAAGTGACCGTTACTGTGGCGATGTTTCTCCGGCGTCAGCGGTGAGAGTGTATTTAGATGGTTTCTTACAAAATCCTTCATTATGCTCTCCATCACTTTTGACGTGGTTGGCTGTAGAGCAGTCGACCTAAAATTACTGGCGTTTGTTCGATTCCCACCCTTGTTGATGAAAGAGGTAACACCGTAATTCCAAGTGGCTGAAATACAACCAGTATTGTGCGAGTGTTGGAACAAACGAGCAAACGGTTCCGCAGGCTCACCTGCGCATTCTTTCAGTATTTGTGGGGTTATCTCATCAAGCCCCAGGGATTAATCAACGAACAGCGGGAGTGACTTGGCGCATACGTTTGCCGGGGTGAAGTAAGAGGACTAATCCGAGGAACAATCAGGATAGCAAACCGTATTGCATGGTTCCTTCTCAGCGGAAGTGTTAAAAACAGATGCATACCATGCACGCAGTATATCAGCTGTCTCAGAATTAGGGACAGTGTCCTCGAGATCCCATGAAAAGATATGTCAGCTCTCGACCTAGTCAGGGAGGAAATGTGTAGAGTTCGGCTTCCTTGCTATCACAAGTGGTGGGGTTGCGGTTGGTTCCGAGTATGGTTACGGCGGGGTGGTAGTGGAATATGGAGCTGTATCGCACTTTTACGGTTTTTCGTCCACATGCCCGTGTGTGAGCGATTACAGATTCTGATCATACGTGAACATGTAATTAATTTCAAACATTAGGATAGGTTTCCATAGGGCGTAAATATTGTCTTAAGGGAGTGAACAGACAGACATAATCCAAATAGGACGCACAGTCAATGTATGTGACGCATTCTCTGTAATTTTTTGGAGCCACCGAAACACATCCTCTAGTTTGCTGAGGCTTTGGCTATCAGACGTCATAATCCCCCCCTGTGTGTTCAAAAATAATTTGTGTTGATTCTGCGGCCACCCTGGTAGTCAGCATCCCCACCTGTTTAATCTTCACTTCTGTGTCTGTCTGCTTAATCTCTTTATCCATTATTTCCTCCCTGTGGAAACTTATCCCAATGTTTAAAATTAGTTACATGTCCATGCGTTATCAGGATGTACGAAATGTTACTCCGGAGAACGTCACACGATTTACGTCCTCTCATTGCTTTACTTAAGTTCATAAGGGGAACAAAACTGCTTTAAACACTTACATGTAGTTTTTCACCATCCCATTGCTCGTTTGATTTTTCCAAGCGCATTCCATATTTCTTCGGACTCTCTTCCTCCGTGTTTATGTGTGTTGAACAACATAATTGTGAAGAGCACTGATCACGAAGCTTCCGTTCCCTTTCGGGTATTTTTCGTTTGGTATGTAATACAGTTCGCTGTCGCGTGCTTGAAGCCGCTTGAATTTTTGACCGTGTGAGTGACGTGCATGGTTTACTGGGTCTCTGGCTCATGCTTATCGATGTTTGTTATCAGTCCAGATTCCCGTTAAGACCCCATCCTTTAGATAAATGCTGTTCCTCAGTGCCTCCTCTCTGTTATACGTTACGGGTATCCCTGAATGCACATGTTGTGGATTCGATGAGGAACATAGTGAAGCATGCAGTAGGGTCGACATTGACTAGGAGTGAACGCACTCATAAACATCTGATCAGTTTTGTCTGCAGTCAATATTAGCTAATGTCGTCAAGATAGGCAACTTCCGTTTATCGGCCGGTTGCATTGTAAGCCGAATTAGTTCTGGTGGATGCCATACACGAATCTCTTGTTAACCATAGGTTTATTTTCCGTTCATTTATTTCACGTCAGACCTAACTGTAAATGATGTCACTGTTTGCAACTCAAGAACGTTGAATATTGAGGAGAAGAATGGTTGTAATTTGGCTGAGGGTTTGCGCGGCTGGTTTCTTCAGACGAACGTCTCTATGGGCGCGTTCATTCTGCTGCTGAACGTGCTACATCCCCATCTTTCGAGCTTACCGAAGGATCCATGAACGTTGTTGAAGTCACCACAATCGGTGGTATTGAGAACTATTAAGCCTGGGGAAAATCTCTATCTTCTGGTAAGAATGCCCTTGAACGGCGTATCTCATCTGTTGAGGGGGTCTTGAAAATAGGCCCAACTCAACCTGGACCGGGTAATCGTGGTTATATTATCGAACTACACTTTGCAGCCCATTTACTGCCACGTTATTGACACAACCTTGGCTACCAAAGTCAACGTTGGTACTTACGGTGGACCCGCTAGTCCCTAGCATACAGGGGAGTTTTGATAAATGTAACTTCAGGTCTGAAAGAATTATTATCTGAAGGCTTGAAGTTGAATAACTGTGATTTTACCGTGAAGCTCTTCATTACCTTCATTATTTGTGATTAACCCACCAGGTCTTTCCTAGAGCAACTCATCGGTCACGGTGTACATTACCACTTTGATAAATTTACGCAGAAGAGTTAATGCCACATGTACAGAGTAATACAATAAAAAAAACACTAAAAAAATACTATTCCCCATTACTGATAATCCTGTGCGCACGGATACTCCAGCATCCCCGTTAATCAAACTCGCACTTGATGTGATTGCTTACTCCCTGTTGATTATATGCGCCCCTATTGCGTGGGAGTTGTTAAAAGCTTGGTTAACCTGTGGAGAGGTGGACCCACTCAAACGAATGCTAGTCTTCTAGCAGCTGATGTTCTGTTGGTTCATAACTATATGCTTCGGCTTCGTAAATGCTGATCACAGGAATTTTCTCGCAAGTGTCGTGGTTGGAATAGCATAGGCAATTGGAAAGCGACAGAGGGTGGACTATTTCTGCTGTGCTTGTGGTTTCCAAAGAGGTCCTTGATGACTTACGCTATAATCATTTATTAACCACGTTTATTAGCACGTAACTTTAATTTCACCCACTCTTGTACGAAACTCACTTAAACTTCGTCCGCGATGTCATAAAGTTGTGTCAATCAAAAACTTTGCCTGATTCACAAGGGATGGTTTACAACGTGCATTCTGTCGTTCATTTGCCAGACGATGGAAACAACCACGGTCCGCTTGATAAATTTTCCACGTTTCCCTTTCAGTCTTTCAAGTATCGCTTTATATTTACCCCGCATCTGCAGAGGTTATTCTTACGAGTTCGAGTGCTAAGGCACGTGACGGCTTGTTGCTACACGCGGCCATCTGAACTTAGCTGAAGGGGTCCAGGTACGGAAGAGCTACACGACGGCGAACTAGAAGGTGTTCTGAAGACACTCTGGTAAGGTACCTATCGTAAAATTACAACTGTAATGACAATTTTAGGCACCCCTTTTCCTCGGAAACACAAACACCCTTTTTTACAGAAATTGTTTTCCTTGGGCAATTTTTCCATCATCATTTTACTGTAACGTTGCTTGTGTAGATAAATATTGTTTTTGCAATCATTTTCATTGCTTCTCGTTTTTAGTACAGTTACATTTGGTTTCCGCGACAAACGAGCAACCGTAGGGTTCAGTGTTGTGGGCGGGGTGAAGGTGGATATTGGTGGAGTCACAGTTAGATGAAGATAAGGTCATAATGGGGTGAAGAAGGGGTCGTGCGGGGTGGCGGTGGGGTCAAGGTGGGATGAGCGACTATGTGACGGTTTCAGGGCGGGGAGGTCGGGCTGCCAGTGGTGGGGTGTGTTGCGTACCCCACTGTCACCTAACTTATAAAACGGTAGGGTGACGGAGTAATCTGGGTGCAAACTTCACTATCACCCAATAGCAATCACCACCACCACTCCTCCGTCAATCTACTGGATGGTGAAATGCCCCACCGTAAGCCCATCGTTACCCCACTATGACCCCACCAAATTGGTGGGGTGACGGGGGGATATGCTGTTAGGGTTGCTGCGGTAACCCATACTCCGGAAGAACGTTCTCCACCGGTGGCTCTACATTGTCCCAACGTTGGCCCACGGGCTTCACCTGACCACAGTAAAAACGGTCGGCATGCACATTGCACTTTTTGTGTGACCATCTCATTCGACGATGCTGCGCTCGTCAGGGACACTCAGAGATCACTGAAAATTTTCATAGGACGGTCGTGATAGTTTTGCTGGTTTATGGCAGAGCTGGAAGTGTAATATTCGTATAGTATCATCGCTTCAAGGTATTCCAGTGAGTGTCAGTGGTACGGGTTTTGTGGTGTTACAAGTTCTGTGTCGGTTTGGTTGATTTACGTCCACAACAATCACGTGAACTGTTGAACGGGTGAGAGTATGTGAGGTGTGCTGAGTGTTAAGGCAGCTAGCAGCATTGGAGCACCTGCGTAGGTTGTACCATTTTGTTGTGTAACGGTGAAAATGGCAGACTATACGGAGAATGTAGGGAGAAATGAGAAATTACGAGAGAGGAAGGAAATGACAAAAGCCGCGGACGTCTCACTGAAGCAAGCTTCAGAATGAGTGTCTTCATAACCCGAACTCAAATTATGAGCCGACCACCGGACTGACGCTTCCAGCCTAAACCACCAAACAATACATAATGTGACAAGCGATGAGTTAGCATTCGTAAGATATGACCAAGACAAAGAAGCCAGTGAGGTAAGACTGACATGTTCAAGGTTCGACAGAGTTCATCCGTTACGAAGACCGGTTAATTCTGTCAATGCTGGCACGGTTTTACGACCACACACCGCCAATGCTTTGGAGACACCGATGGTCGGAAATGGACGCTCTCTGAACACCCCTCGCGCGAATGAACCAAATTTCGGAGCCTTATAATAGCAATGCTCTTACAATGTGTTAGAGTAAGACTAAACCTGATTCGAAGAACACGATTATTTTGTTGGAAACCTGATATCTTAAACTATAACCGAAATATGCATCGTGCGTGATTCAAGTATTTCTTTGCGCGCTCACGAGGCCACTGATTTTCTATAACTACCGACCAGTTTCCAGTGTAATTTTGCAAAACGTCTGGTAGCTAAGTATATTGCCTACCCGGAGTCTGCTTTGTACATATTTTTATTGGTTCTTGTCGTTAACAGTTTTAAGGCCAATCGAAATTCAGCGACTGATGCACGGATTCGAAGCAAGAGCCCAAAGTATCCGGATACAATAAGCTTTTCCTGTTAGGTGTCAAGCGAGCGTCTGTTGATCTCAGAGGAAATCATTGAGAACACAGTGTAGCAATGTCAGTGGAATTATAGTAACTAGCAAGAAGAGAGTGAGGTTACTCGCATGATATGGTTTCAACTAAATGAGAATCAAACAATGTTTTCAAGCGATCTCCAGAAGCGCCGCTATTGATAATAGGAAGATGGTTGTTGCAATGTTTAATAATCTTAAATGAAAAGAACTGCAGTCTAAGAGAGGTCTAAGGACGAGGCGTAAACTTTGCTTGTTGTGTCCTCGCCGGCTTTCATCATTCATCATCATGAAATATTAAAATGCATAGTATGGGACAAATAAATGAATTTAATCGAATATGACTGTTGTGTTGTAATGAGAAAAGTCAGCCGTACCTAAAAATTGTCCATATTCGCACTGTTGTTGAGAAAAAGCATAAATGCTCAATGTTGGCTTTCCTAATCGATTTTACGTTTTGAAAGTGTTTCCATCGGAATTTTCGTGGTGGAATATATAATCCCGTATTGCAGAAACGCTCAATTTCCCATGGTTTCGGAGGTACAGTTGAATTTGTGATTTTCAACCACGTTGTGTTTGCATTGCATTGTACACGAGATATCACAATAATCCGTAATGAAAGTTATGTCGACACGGTTGTTGGTTAGTTACGCATCTGAATTGTATCTTCAGCCTTTTTCCCTGATAGTTTTTCTGGGGGGAAACGGTCCACGTTATCACGTGGTTGTTTCTGCTTTCGGTATGGTGTAAACATGGATAACACGTCCCACCCTATCATTAACAACGTGCGTATTGTTTTGTTTATTGACTATTGACTATGTTTGAAAGTAGCTGGCCATGTGTACGTGAGTCAATGCCCACTTATCTGACAGATAATGACCAACTCCGATGCTCGTTTTTCTATCTGACGAAAACATAGATTCCCATTTCTGCCGTTCCAGCTACAACCTTTCTATCTTCGCATCATGGATGCTCATGATTCCTATGACTGTTGGTCAATGTTTACGCCGGCCGCGGACTTTGCTGACGGTTGCCAGTATGTTGTCTTATTTTTGTCTGTTCATGTGCTCTCTTTTAGATCCCGGTGTGTCATCGTAGGGGCTCTACAGCTGTCGGACCGCAGGTCATCAATGTGGCCTGATGTTAATAACATTTCAGCGCCAGGCCAGTACACTACCCCGGGAAGGTATGCTGTTCAGCGTGTTTGCATTTCCTGTTTTGAAGACGGAGTTCCATCCCTGGTTATATAAGTGTGTGCGATGATGGGGCTGTCGTAGCAACTGCAGTGAGCTCAACATTTGAGTGTGATGCTATGGATTCCGCCGAAAGGTAATTTCTTTTAACTGTTCTGTATTTTGTAGAACTCGGTTTGGCTCACGAGGTGTTCAAACAAGGAGGTTGGTTCAGAGCAGAACAAAGCAAGCCGGCTGCAGATTACGCAGTCGTGGCACTCAAAGTCAGTTGAGTGCCAGCATCATCAACGGAGCTGATGTACTACACAGACGTCGTCGTACGCAAGAGAGAGGATCGGCTGGGCCTACTGCTGTGGCTTCTTGGGTGTTTTAGAGATAACAGTCTTGGGCTGACTCTGAGACCTATGCACAGTGGAAACAGAAGGAAATGTTTGCAATTGCCAAGTGAAAACAAGCTTCAAAACACTCGTTACTTTTCATTGTCGCATACGCCGGCATTGAGCATGGTATGTCCAAGCAGACGGAACAACGCTCCTGTTACGAAGAAATTAGGGGAGCTCGCGAAAACGATAGAACTCATTCCATCGTCGAAGTAGATGAACCATGAGTTATGAAAAGGAAGTACCACTGTGGGTGTCACTTCCCGAAGGTGACATAGAAAGGGAGACGAGAAAGGCGTTCATGGCGGTCTGCCCTGGGAACAGACGAAATACAACCATCTTATTGCTCATCACAAGAAGACGTCCAGGTAAGCCGGTTACATTATTTACTTCCTTCTCTTCCAGCCGAGCATCATAATTATCACGGATGAATGGAGAGCCTACATTGCTTTGGATGAAATAGCTCATTACGAGCATTGGATGATCAGTCACTCGGAAAATTTCGTGGGTTCAGAGAACAGCGTGATCCATAAACAAGATATAGAAAATCTTTGGTCCTTTGCCAGGAAGTACTTCCGTGTAGTATCTAGATCAAGCGAACAGTATTCCAAGCCACATCTTCAGGAGATCATTTGGCGAAAACGAAATCCTGGAAACATGATTGGCAAACTGCTGTTTACCTTGTCCCATACTGAAATGTTATGAATTATGTAATATACGTCGACATTATTGCACGCGTATGCCATTCCACTTCATACGCACTGCGTTCACATTAGTAGTGAAGTGGGGGCAATAGTGGTGACGTTGCTTCTTTTTCACACGTTCAGGAATTCTTGTCTGCGCCAGGTTGATTGCAAGTACTCTTTTAGTAACTGACTGCAAATAGTCGTTCCAATGATGGTAGCATACGGATCGGGCGCAGGGTGATTATCATTAATTGCATTCCCAGTATTTATTTTTTCAGACAGCCGCCTTTGCTGACCTTTTGATCGTCTGACGTTGTTGTTGCATAAAACCATCGATTCATCTTTCAAAGCAGCTTTGACATCCTGATACTGCTCGCCTAGTGGTCCAGCTGACTGGAATGTGGAATTCGAAAGCAGTAAAAGCTTATGTTGTAGATCACGCAAATGTATTCCACCAATCAAGCGGTCATGGAGGTGAGTATGTAATTGGTCTTCGAAATTACACCGAGCAGCTTGAGTCTGAATTTCAAGAATAAACTGTCTGATATCCTGATTTTCTCTTCTCACGAGCACATAAAATACAACTCGTTCAGCTGCTTCAATGTTTACAGGTTGGAAATGTGAAAGCAGCAGTCTCCTTCAAGGATTCTTAAGGAAAAGAAATTGGTGAATCAGGAGATGACAATTTTTTCATCAAGCTGTACGCATTCTTGCCAATTACGGCAAGGAAGTGAGCAGTTTTCCTTTTCGCTTTCATCTTTTTGCCTGTGAGACACCATATTTCGAAGCGTTCGAAATGGTCCTCGATT